>OZ010725.1:5116015-5373515 GCA_963932345.1 Ophion ventricosus
GGTTCCGAGCATACGATTTTTTTAAAACTTTTTTCCCGCGTGGTTTTCGTCATCACCAAAATATGTAATAAAGAAAAAAGTGGTTCTAACGTTATTTAACGAAATGAAAAATTTTCAAAAATTTCACCGGCCGGCACGGGTGGATTCCGAGCATACGATTTTTTAAAACGTTTTCCCGGATGGATTTCGGCATCACTAAAAGATGTAAAAAAGAAAAAAGTGGTTCTAACGTTATTTAGCGAAATGAAAAAATTTCCAATACTTTCACCGGCTGGCAAGGGTGGGTTCCGAGCATACGATTTTTTTCAAATTTTTTACCGGATCGATATCGTCATCACTAAAAGATGTAAAAAAGAAAAAAGTGGTTCTAACGTTATTTAACGAAATGAGAAATTTTCAAAAATTTCACCGGCCGGCACGGGTGGGTTCCGAGCATACGATTTTTTAAAAAAAATTTCCCGGAGTGTTTTCGTCATCACAAAAAGATGTACAAAAGAAAAAAGCGATTCTACCGTTATTTAGCGAAATGAGAAATATTCAAAAATTTCACCGGCGGCAAGGGTGGGTTCCGAGCATACGTTTTTTTTTTTTATTTTTTCCCGGATGAATTTCGTCATCACTAAAAGATGTAAAAAAGAAAAACGTGGTTATATCGTTATTAGCGAAATGAGAAATATTCAAAAATTTCACCGGCTGGCAAGGGTGGGTTCCGAGGAAACGATATTTTTTTAAATTTTTTCCCGGATGGATTTCGTCATCACTAAAAGATGTAAAAAAGGAAAAAGTGGTTCTAACGTTATTTAGCGAAATGAGAAATTTTCAAAAATTTCACCGGCTGGCAAGGGTGGGTTCCGAGCATACGTTTTTTTTTTTTATTTTTTCCCGGATGAATTTCGTCATCACTAAAAGATGTAAAAAAGAAAAAAGTGGTTCTAACGTTATTAAGCGAAATGAGAAATTTTCAAAATTGTCACCGACCAGCAAGGGTGGGTTCCTAGCATACGATTTTTTTTTAAATTTTTTCCCGGATGGATTTCGTCATCATTAAAAGATGTAAAAAAGAAAAAAGTGGTTCTAACGTTATTTAGCGAAATGAAAAATTTTCAAATATTTCACCGGCTGGCAAGTGTGGGTGCCGAGCATACGATTTTTTAAAAAAAAATTTCCTGGATGGATTACGTCATCACTAAAATATGTAAAAAAGAAAAAAGTGGTTCTAACGTTATTTAGCGAAATATGAAATGTTCAAAAATTTCACCGACTGGCAAGGGTGGGTTCCGAGCATACGATTTTTTTTTAATTTTTTACCGGATGGACTTCGTCATCACTAAAAGATGTAAAAATGAAAAAAGTGGTTCTAACGTTATTTAGCGAAATGAGAAATTTTCAAAAATTTCACCGGCTGGCAAGGGTGGGTTCCGAGCATACGATTTTTTTTTAAATTTTTTCCCGGATGGATTTCGTCATCACTAAACGATGTAAAAAAGAAAAAAGTGGTTCTAACGTTCTTTAGCGAAATGAGAAATTTTCAAAAATTTCACCGGCTGGCAAGGGTTGGTTCCGAGAATACGATTTTTTTTAAATTTTTCCCGGATGGATTTCGTCATCACTAAAAGATGTAAAAAAAAAAAAATTGGTTCTAACGTTATTTAGCGAAATGAAAAATATTCAAAAATTTCACCGGCCTGAAATGGTGGGTTCCGAGCGTACGATTTTTTTTTAAGTTTTTTTCCGGATGGATTTCGTCATCACCAAAAGATGTAAAAAAGAAAAAAGTGGTTCGAACGTTATTTAGCGAAATGAAAAATATTCAAACATTTCACCGGCCTGAAAGGGTGGGTTCCGAGCATACGATTTTTTTTAAATTTTTTACCGCATGGATTTCGTCATCACTAAAAGATGTAAAAAAGAAAAAAAGTGGTTCTAACGTTGTTTAGCGAAATGAGAAATATTCAAAAATTTCGCCCGCTGGCAAGGGTGGGTTCCGAGCATTCAATTTTTTTTAAACTTTTTTCCCGGATGGTTTTCGTCATCACTAAAAGATGTAAAAAAGAAAAAAGTGGTTCTAACGTTTTTTAGCGAAATGAGAAATTTTCAAAAATTTCGCCGGCCGGCAAGGGTGGGTTCCGAGCATACGATTTTTTAAAAGTTTTTCCCGGATGATTTTCGTCATCACTAAAAGATTTAAAAAAGAAACAGTGGTTCTAACGTTATTTAGCGAAATGAGACATTTTCGAACATTTCACTGGCCTGAAAGGGTGGGTTCCGAGCATACGATTTTTTTACAACTTTTTTCCCGCGTGGTTTTCGTCATCACCAAAAGATGTAATAAAGAAAAAAGTGGTTCTAACGTTATTTAAGGAAATGAGAATTTTCAAAAATTTCACCGGCCGGCAAGGGTGGATTCCGAGCATACGATTTTTTAAAACGTTTTCCCGGATGGATTTCGGGATCACTAAAAGATGTAAAAAAGAAAAAAGTGGTTCTAACGTTATTTAGCGAAATGAAAAAATTTCCAAAACTTTAACCGGCTGGCACGGGTGGGTTCCGAGCATACGATTTTTTTCAAATTTTTTAGCGGATCGATATCGTCATCACTAAAAGATGTAAAAAAGAAAAAAGTGGTTCTAACGTTATTTAACGAAATGAGAAATTTTCAAAAATTTCACCGGCCGGCAAGGGTGGGTTCCGAGCATACGATTTTTTTAAAATTTTTTCCCGGATGGTTTTCGTCATCATAAAAAGATGTACAAAAGAAAAAAGCGATTCTAACGTTATTTAGCGAAATGAGAAATATTCAAAAATTTCACCGGCGGCAAGGGTGGGTTCCGAGCATACGATTTTTTTTTAAATTTTTTCCCGGATGAATTGCGTCATCACTAAAAGAAGTAAAAAGGAAAAACGTGGGTATGTCGTTATTAGCGAAATGAGAAATTTTCAAACATTTCACCGGCTGGCAAGGGTGGGTTCCGCGGATACGATATTTTTTTAAATTTTATCCCGGATGGATTTCGTCATCACTAAAAGATGTAAAAAAGGAAAAAGTGGTTCTAACGTTATTTAGCGAAATGAGAAATTTTCAGAAATTTCACTGGCCTGAAAGGGTGGGTTCCGAGCATACGATTTTTTTAAAACTTTTTTCCCGCGTGGTTTTCGTCATCACCAAAAGATGTAATAAAGAAAAAAGTGGTTCTAACGTTATTTAACGAAATGAAAAATTTTCAAAAATTTCACCGGCCGGCAAGGGTGGATTCCGAGCATACGATTTTTTAAAACGTTTTCCCGGATGGATTTCGGCATCACTAAAAGATGTAAAAAAGAAAAAAGTGGTTCTAACGTTATTTAGCGAAATGAAAAAATTTCCAATACTTTCACCGGCTGGCAAGGGTGGGTTCCGAGCATACGATGTTTTCAAATTTTTTACCGGATCGATATCGTCATCACTAAAAGAAGTAAAAAAGAAAAAAGTGGTTCTAACGTTATTTAACGAAATGAGAAATTTTCAAAAATTTCACCGGCCGGCACGGGTGGGTTCCGAGCATACGATTTTTTAAAAAAATTTTCCCGGATGGTTTTCGTCATCACAAAAAGATGTACAAAAGAAAAAAGCGATTCTACCGTTATTTAGCGAAATGAGAAATATTCAAAAATTTCACCGGCGGCAAGGGTGGGTTCCGAGCATACGTTTTTTTTTATATTTTTTCCCGGATGAATTTCGTCATCACTAAAAGATGTAAAAAAGAAAAACGTGGTTATATCGTTATTAGCAAAATGAGATATATTCAAAAATTTCACCGGCTGGCAAGGGTGGGTTCCGGCGAAACGATATTTTTTTAAATTTTTTCCCGGATGGATTTCGTCATCACTAAAAGATGTAAAAAAGGAAAAAGTGGTTCTAACGTTATTTAGCGAAATGAGAAATTTTCAAAAATTTCACCGGCTGGCAAGGGTGGGTTCCGAGCATACGATTTTTTTTAAAAATTTTTACCGGATGGATTTCGTCATCACTAAAAGATGTAAAAATGAAAAAAGTGGTTCTAACGTTATTTAGCGAAATGAGAAATTTTCAAAATTTCACCGGCTGGCAAGGGTGGGTTCCGAGCATACGATTTTTTTTTTTTATATTTTTTCCCGGATGGATTTCGTCATCACTAAAAGATGTAAAAAAGAAAAAAGTGGTTCTAACGTTATTAAGCGAAATGAGAAATTTTCAAAATTGTCACCGACCAGCAAGGGTGGGTTCCTAGCATACGATTTTTTTTTAAATTTTTTCCCGGATGGATTACGTCATCACTAAAAGATGTAAAAAAGAAAAAAGTGGTTCTAACGTTATTTAGCGAAATATGAAATGTTCAAAAATTTCACCGGCTGGCGAGGGTGGGTTCCGAGCATACGATTTTTTTGTTAATTTTTCCCGGATGGATTTCGTCATCACTAAACGATGTAAAAAAGAAAAAAGTGGTTCTAACGTTATTTAACGAAATGAAAAATATTCAAAAATTTCATCGGCCTGAAAGGGTGGGTTCCGAGCATACGATTTTTTTAAAAGTTTTTCCCGGATGGATTTCGTCATCACTAAAAGATGTAAAAAAGAAAAACATGGTTATATCGTTATTAGCGAAATGAGAAATTTTCAAAAATTTCACCGGCTGGCAAGGGTGGGTTCCGAGGATACGATATTTTTCAAAAAATTTTCCCGGATGGATTTCGTCATCACTAAAAGATGTAAAAAGGAAAAAGTGGTTCTAACGTTATTTAGCGAAATGAGAAATTTTCAAAAATTTCACCGACTGGCAAGGGTGGGTTTCGAGCATACGATTTTTTTTAAATTTTTGACCGGATGGACTTCGTCATCACTAAAAGATGTAAAAATGAAAAAAGTGGTTCTAACGTTATTTAGCGAAATGAGAAATGTTCAAAAATTTCACCAGCTGGCAAGGGTGGGTTCCGAGGATACGATTTTTATTCTAATTTTTTACCGGATGGATTTCGTCATCACTAGAAGATGTAAAAGAGCAAAAAAATGGTTCTAACGTTATTTAATGAAATGAGAAATTTTCAAACATTTCACCGGCCTGAAAGGGTGGGTTCCGAGCATACGATTAAAAAAAAAAAATTTCCCGGATGGATTTCGTCATCACTAAAAGATGTAAAAAAGAAAAAAGTGGTTCTAACGTTATTTAGCGAAATGAGATATTCAAAAATTTCACCGGCTGGCAAGGGTGCGTTCCGAGCATTCGATTTTCTTTAAACTTTTTTCCCGGATGGTTTTCGTCATCACTAAAAGATGTAAAAAAGAAAAAAGTGGTTCTAACGTTATTTAGCGAAATGAGAAATTTTCAAAAATTTCACTGGCCTGAAAGGGTGTGTTCCGAGCATACGATTTTTTTAAACCGTTTTTCCCGCGTGGTTTTCGTCATCACTAAAAGATGTAATAAAGAAAAAAGTGGTTCTAACGTTATTTAACGAAATGAGAAATTTTCAAAAATTTTACCGGCTGGCAAGGGTGGGTTCCGAGCATTCAATTTTTTAAAAACTTTTTTCCCGGATGGTTTTCGTCATCACTAAAAGATGTAAAAAAGAAAAAAGTGGTTCTAACGTTATTTAGCGAAATGAGAAATATTCAAAAATTTCACCGGCTGGCAAGGGTGGGTTTCGAGCATTCAATTTTTTTAAAACTTTTTTCCCGGATGGTTTTCGTCATCACTAAAAGATGTAAAAGAGAAAAAAGTGGTTCTAACGTTATTTAGCGAAATGAGAAATGTTCAAAAATTTCACTGGGCTCAAACGGTGGGTTACGAGCATACAATTTTTTTTAAACTTTTGCCCACGTGGTTTTCCTCATCACTAAAAGATGTAAAAAAGAAAAAAGTGGTTCTAACGTTATTAAGCGAAATGAGAAATTTTCAAAATTGTCACCGACCGGCAAGGGTGGGTTCCTAGCATACGATTTTTTTAAAATTTTTTCCCGGATGGATTTCGTCATCATTAAAAGATGTAAAAAAGCAAAAAGTGGTTCTAACGTTATTTAGCGAAATGAAAAATTTTCAAACATCTCACCGACTGGCAAGGGTGGGTTCCGAGCATACGATTTTTTTTAAATTTTTTACCGGATGGACTTCGTCATCACTAAAAGATGTAAAAATGAAAAAAGTGGTTCTAACGTTATTTAGCGAAATGAGAAATTTTCAAAAATTTCACCGGCTGGCAAGGGTGGGTTCCGAGCATACGATTTTTTTTTAAATTTTTTCCCGGATGGATTTCGTCATCACTAAAAGATGTAAAAAAGAAAAAAGTGGTTCTAACGTTCTTTAGCGAAATGAGAAATTTTCAAAAATTTCACCGGCTGGCAAGGGTTGGTTCCGAGCATACGATTTTTTTTTAAATTTTTCCCGTATGGATTTCGTCATCACTAAAAGATGTAAAAAAAAAATTGGTTCTAACGTTATTTAGCGAAATGAAAAATATTCAAAAATTTCACCGGCCTGAAATGGTGGGTTCCGAGCATACGATTTTTTTTTTAGTTTTTTCCCGGATGGATTTCGTCATCACCAAAAGATGTAAAAAAGAAAAAAGTGGTTCTAACGTTATTTAGCGAAATGGAAAATATTCAAACATTTCACCGGCCTGAAAGGGTGGGTTCCGAGCATACGATTTACTTAAAAGTTTTTTCCCGGATGGATTTCGTCATCACTAAAAGATGTAAAAAAGAAAAAAGTGGTTCTAACGTTATTTAGCGAAATGAAAAATTTTCAAATATTTCACCGGCTGGCAAGGCAGGGTGCCGAGCATACGATTTAAAAAAAAAAAATTTCCCGGATGGATTTCGTCATCACTAAAAGATGTAAAAAAGAAAAAAGTGGTTCTAACGTTATTTAGCGAAATATGAAATGTTCAAAAATTTCACCGGCTGGCGAGGGTGGGTTCCGAGCATACGATTTTTTTGTTAATTTTTCCCGGATGGATTTCGTCATCACTAAACGATGTAAAAAAGAAAAAAGTGGTTCTAACGTTATTTAGCGAAATGAAAAATATTCAAAAATTTCATCGGCCTGAAAGGGTGGGTTCCGAGCATACGATTTTTTAAAAAGTTTTTCCCGGATGGATTTCGTCATCACTAAAAGATGTAAAAAAGAAAAACGTGGTTATATCGTTATTAGCGAAATGAGAAATTTTCAAAAATTTCACCGGCTCGCAAGGGTGGGTTCCGAGGATACGATATTTTTTAAAAAATTTTCCCGGATGGATTTCGTCATCACTAAAAGATGTAAAAAAGGAAAAAGTGGTTCTAACGTTATTTAGCGAAATGAGAAATTTTCAAAAATTTCACCGACTGGCAAGGGTGGGTTCCGAGCATACGATTTTTTTAAAATTTTTTACCGGATGGACTTCGTCATCACTAAAAGATGTAAAAATGAAAAAAGTGGTCTAACGTTATTTAGCGAAATGAAAAATATTCAAAAATTTCACCGGCCTGAAATGGTGGGTTCCGAGCATACGATTTTTTTTTTAGTTTTTTTGCGGATGGATTTCGTCATCACCAAAAGATGTAAAAAAGAAAAAAGTGGTTCTAACGTTATTTAGCGAAATGAAAAATATTCAAACATTTCACCGTCCTGAAAGGGTGGGTTCCGAGCATACGATTTTTTTTAAAATGTTTTACCGCATGGATTTCGTCATCACTAAAAGATGTAAAAAAGAAAAAAGTGGTTCTAACGTTATTTAGCGAAATGAGAAATTTTCAAAAATTTCACCGGCCGGCAAGGGTCGGTCCCGAGCATACGATTTTTTTTTTAATTTTTACCCGGATGGATTTCTTCATCACTAAAACATGTAAGAAAGAAAAAAGTGGTTCTAACGTTATTTAGCGAAATGAGAAATTTTAAAAAATTTCATCGGCTGGCAAGGGTGGGTTCCGAGCATACGATTTTTTTATTTATTTTTTTACCGGATGGCTTTTGTCATCACTAAAAGATGTAAAAAAGAAAAAAGTGGTTCTAACGTTATTTAGCGAAATGAGAAATGTTCAAAAATTTCACAAGCTGGCAAGGGTGGGTTCCGAGCATACGATTTTTATGCTAATTTTTTACCGGATGGATTTCGTCATCACTAGAAGATGTAAAAAAGAAAAAAAATGGTTCTAACGTTATTTAACGAAATGAGAAATTTTCAAACATTTCACCGGCCGGCAAGCGTGGGTTCCGAGCATTCAATTTTTTTTAAACTTTTTTCCCGGATAGTTTTCGTCTTCACTAAAAGATGTAGAAAAGAAAAAAGTGGTTCTAACGTTATTTAGCGATATCAGGAGTTTTCAAATATTTCACCGGCCTGAAAGGGCGGGTTCCGAGCATACGATTTTTAAACAAAAATTTTCCCGGATGGATTTCGTCATCACTAAAAGATGTAAAAAAGAGAAAAGTGGTTCTAACGTTATTTAGCGAAATGAAAAATATTCAAAAATTTCACCGGCCTGAAAGGGTGGGTTCCGAGCATACGATTTTTTAAAAAAAAATTCCCGGATGGATTTCGTCATAACTAAAAGATGTAAAAAAGAAAAAAGTGGTTCTAACGTTATTTAGCGAAATGAGAAATTTTCAAAAATTTCACTGGCCTGAAAGGGTGTGTTCCGAGCATACGATTTTTTAAAACCTTTTTTCCCGCGTGGTTTTCGTCATCACTAAAAGATGTAATAAAGAAAAAAGTGGTTCTAACGTTATTTAACGAAATGAGAAATTTTCAAAAATTTTACCGGCTGGCAAGGGTGGGTTCCGAGCATTCAATTTTTTAAAAACTTTTTTCCCGGATGGTTTTCGTCATCACTAAAAGATGTAAAAAAGAATAAAGTGGTTCTAACGTTATTTAGCGAAATGAGAAATATTCAAAAATTTCAGCGGCTGGCAAGGGTGCGTTTCGAGCATTCAATTTTTTTAAAACTTTGTTCCCGGATGGTTTTCGTCATCACTAAAAGATGTAAAAGAGAAAAAAGTGGTTCTAACGTTATTTAGAGAAATGAGAAATTTTCAAAAATTTCACTGGGCTGAAACGGTGGTTACGAGCATACGATTTTTTTAAAACTTTTGCCCACGTGGTTTTCGTCATCACTAAAAGATGTAAAAAGAAAAAAGTGGTTCTAACGTTATTAAGCGAAATGAGACATTTTCAAAATTGTCACCGACCAGCGAGGGTGGGTTCCTAGCATACGATTTTTTTTTAAATTTTTTCCCGGATGGATTTCGTCATCATGAAAAGATGTAAAAAAGAAAAAAGTGGTTCTAACGTTATTTAGCGAAATGAAAAATTTTCAAACATTTCACCGACTGGCAAGGGTGGGTTCCGAGCATACGATTTTTTTTAAATTTTTTACCGGATGGACTTCGTCATCACTAAAAGATGTAAAAATGAAAAAAGTGTTTCTAACGTTATTTAGCGAAATGAGAAATTTTCAAAAATTTCACCGGCTGGCAAGGGTGGGTTCCGAGCATACTTTTTTTTTTAAATTTTTTCTTGGATGGATTTCGTCATCACTAAAAGATGTAAAAAAGAAAAAAGTGGTTCTAACGTTCTTTAGCGAAATGAGAAATTTTCAACAATTTCACCGGCTGGCAAGGGTTGGTTCCGACCATACGATTTTTTAAAAAATTTTCCCGTATGGATTTCGTCATCACTAAAAGATGTAAAAAAAAAATTTGATTCTAACGTTCTTTAGCGAAATGAAAAATATTCAAAAATTTCACCGGCCTGAAATGGTGGGTTCCGAGCATACGATTTTTTTTTTTAGTTTTTTCCCGGATGGATTTCGTCATCACCAAAAGATGTAAAAAAGAAAAAAGTGGTTCTAACGTTATTTAGCGAAATGAAAAATATTCAAAAATTTCACCGGCCTGAAAGGGTGGGTTCCGAGCATACGATTTTTACAAAAAAAATTCCCGGATGGATTTCGTCATCACTAAAAGATGTAAAAAAGAAAAAAGTGGTTCTAACGTTATTTAGCGAAATGAGAAATTTTCAAAAATTTCACCGGCCGGAAAGGGTCGGTTCCGAGCATACGATTTTTTTTTAAATTTTTACCCGGATGGATTTCTTCATCACTAAAACATGTAAGAAAGAAAAAAGTGGTTCTAACGTTATTTGTCGAAATGAGAAATTTTAAAAAATTTAATCGGCTGGCAAGGGTGGGTTCCGAGCATACGATTTTTTTATTTATTTTTTTACCGGATGGCTTTTGTCATCACTAAAAGATGTAAAAAGGAAAAAAAGTGGTTCTAACGTTATTTAGCGAAATGAGAAATGTTCAAAAATTTCACAAGCTGGCAAGGGTGGGTTCCGAGCATACGATTTTTATTCTAATTTTTAACCGGATGGATTTCGTCATCACTAGAAGATGTAGAAAAGAAAAAAGTGGTTCTAACGTTATTTAGCGTTATCAGGAATATTCAAATATTTCACCGGCCTGAAAGGGCGGGTTCCGAGCATACGATTTTTAAACAAAAATTTTCCCGGATGGATTTCGTCATCACTAAAAGATGTAAAAAAGAGAAAAGTGCTTCTAACGTTATTTAGCGAAATGAAAAATATTCAAAACTTTCACCGGCCTGAAAGGGTGGGTTCCGAGCATACGATTTTTTAAAAAAAATGTCCCGGATGGATTTTGTCATCACTAAAAGATGTAAAAAAGAAAAAAGCGGTTCTAACGTTATTTAGCGAAATGAGAAATATTCAAAAATTTCACCAGCTGGCAAGGGTGGGTTCCGAGCATTCAATTTTTTAAAAACTTTTTTCCCGGATGGTTTTCGTCATCACTAAAAGATGTAAAAAAGAAAAAAGTGGTTCTAACGTTATTTAGCGAAATGAGAAATATTCAAAAATTTCACCGGCTGGCAAGGGTGGGTTCCGAGCATACGATTTTTTTTGAATTTTTTCCCGGATGGATTTCGACATCACTAAAAGATGTAAATAAGAAAAAAGTGGTTCTAACGTTATTTAGCGAAATGAGAAATATTCAAAAACTTCACCGGCTGGCAAGGGTGCGTTCCGAGCATTCAATTTTTTTTAAACTTTTTTCCCGGATGGTTTTCGTCATCACTAAAAGATGTAAAAAAGAAAAAAGTGGTTCTAACGTTATTTAGCGAAATGAGAAATTTTCAAAAATTTTACCGGCTGGCAAGGGTGGGTTCCGAGCATTCAATTTTTTAAAAACTTTTTTCCCGGATGGTTTTCGTCTTCACTAAAAGATGTAAAAAAGAAAAAAGTGGTTCTAACGTTATTTAGCGAAATTAGAAATATTCAAAAATGTCACCGGCTGGCAAGGGTGGGTTTCGAGCATTCAATTTTTTTAAAACTTTTTTCCCGGATGGTTTTCGTCATCACTAAAAGATGTAAAAGAGAAAAAAGTGGTTCTAACTTTATTTAGCGAAATGAGAAATTTTCAAAAATTTCACTGGGCTGAAACGGTGGGTTACGAGCATACGATTTTTTAAAAACTTTTGCCCACGTGGTGTTCGTCATCACTAAAAGATGTAAAAAAGAAAAAAGTGGTTCTAACGTTATTAAGCGAAATGAGAAATTTTCAAAATTGTCACCGACCGGCAAGGGTGGGTTCCTAGCATACGATTTTTTTAAAATTTTTTCCCGGATGGATTTCGTCATCATTAAAAGATGTAAAAAAGAAAAAAGTGGTTCTAACGTTATTTAGCGAAATGAAAAATTTTCAAATATTTCACCGGCTGGCAAGGGTGGATGCCGTGCATACGATTTTTTTTAAATTTTTTTCCGGGATGGATTTCGTCATCACTAAAAGATGTAAAAAAGAAAAAAGTGTTTCTAACGTTATTTAGCGAAATGTGAAATGTTCAAAAATTTCAACGGCTGGCGAGGGTGGGTTCCAAGCATACGATTTTTTTTTAAATTTTTACCGGATGGATTTCGTCATCACTAAACGATGTAAAAAAGAAAAAATTCGTTCTAACGTTATTTAGCGAAATGAAAAATATTCAAAAATTTCATCGGCCTGAAAGGGTGGGTTCGGAGCATACGATTTTTTTTTAAGTTTTCCCCGGATGGATTTCGTCATCACTAAAAGATGTAAAAAAGAAAAACATGGTTATATCGTTATTAGCGAAATGAGAAATTTTCAAAAATTTCACCGGCTGGCAAGGGTGGGTTCCGAGGATACGATATTTTTTTAAAAATTTTCCCGGATGGATTTCGTCATCACTAAAAGATGTAAAAAGGAAAAAGTGGTTCTAACGTTATTTAGCAAAATGAGAAATTTTCAAAAATTTCACCGACTGGTAAGGGTGGGTTTCGAGCATACGATTTTTTTTAAATTTTTTACCGGATGGACTTCGTCATCACTAAAAGATGTAAAAATGAAAAAAGTGGTTCTAACGTTATTTAGCGAAATGAGAAATTTTCAAAAATTTCACCGGCTGGCAAGGGTGGGTTCCGAGCATACGATTTTTTTTAAAATTTTTTCCCGGATGGATTTCGTCATCACTAAAAGATGTAAAAAAGAAAAAAGTGTTTCTAACGTTCTTTAGCGAAATGAGAAATTTTCAAAAATTTCACCGGCTGGCAAGGGTCGGTTCCGAGCATACGATTTTGCTTTAAATTTTTACCCGGATGGATTTCTTCATCACTAAAACATGTAAGAAAGAAAAAAGTGGTTCTAACGTTATTTAGCGAAATGAGAAATTTTAAAAAATTTCATCGGTTGGCAAGGGTGGGTTCCGAGCATACGATTTTTTTATTTATTTTTTTACCGGATGGCTTTTGTCATCGCTAAAAGATGTAAAAAAGAAAAAAAGTGGTTCTAACGTTATTTAGCGAAATGAGAAATGTTCAAAAATTTCACCAGCTGGCAAGGTTGGGTTCCGAGCATACGATTTTTATTCTAATTTTTTACCGGATGGATTTCGTCATCACTAGAAGATGTAAAAAAGCAAAAAAATGGTTCTAACGTTATTTAATGAAATGAGAAATTTTCAAACATTTCACCGGCCGGCAAGCGTGGGTTCCGAGCATTCAATTTTTTTTAAACTTTTTTCCCGGATAATTTTCGTCTTCACTAAAAGATGTAGAAAAGAAAAAAGTGGTTCTAACGTTATTTAGCGATATCAGGAATTTTCAAATATTTCACCGGCCTGAAAGGGCGGGTTCCGAGCATACGATTTTTAAACAAAAATTTTCCCGGATGGATTTCGTCATCACTAAACGATGTAAAAAAGAGAAAAGTGGTTCTAACGTTATTTAGCGAAATGAAAAATATTCAAAAATTTCACCGGCCTGAAAGGGCGGGTTCCGAGCATACGATTAAAAAAAAAAAATTTCCCGGATGGATTGCGTCATCACTAAAAGATGTAAAAAAGAAAAAAATGGTTCTAACGTTATTTAGCGAAATGAGATATTCAAAAATTTCACCGGCTGGCAAGGGTGCGTTCCGAGCATTCAATTTTTTTTAAACTTTTTTCCCGGATGGTTTTCGTCATCACTAAAAGATGTAAAAAAGAAAAAAGTGGTTCTAACGTTATTTAGCGAAATGAGAAATTTTCAAAAATTTCACTGGCCTGAAAGGGTGTGTTCCGAGCATACGATTTTTTTAAACCGTTTTACCCGCGTGGTTTTCGTCATCACTAAAAGATGTAATAAAGAAAAAAGTGGTTCTAACGTTATTTAACGAAATGAGAAATTTTCAAAAAATTTACCGGCTGGCAAGGGTGGGTTCCGAGCATTCAATTTTTTAAAAACTTTTTTCCCGGATGGTTTTCGTCATCACTAAAAGATGTAAAAAAGAAAAAAGTGGTTCTAACGTTATTTAGCGAAATGAGAAATATTCAAAAATTTCACCGGCTGGCAAGGGTGGGTTTCGAGCATTCAATTTTTTTAAAACTTTTTTCCCGGATGGTTTTCGTCATCACTAAAAGATGTAAAAGAGAAAAAAGTGGTTCTAACGTTATTTAGCGAAATGAGAAATGTTCAAAAATTTCACTGGGCTGAAACGGTGGGTTACGAGCATACAATTTTTTTTAAACTTTTGCCCACGTGGTTTTCCTCATCACTAAAAGATGTAAAAAAGAAAAAAGTGGTTCTAACGTTATTAAGCGAAATGAGACATTTTCAAAATTGTCACCGACCGGCAAGGGTGGGTTCCTAGCATACGATTTTTTTTAAATTTTTTCCCGGATGGATTTCGTCATCATTAAAAGATGTAAAAAAGCAAAAAGTGGTTCTAACGTTATTTAGCGAAATGAAAAATTTTCAAACATCTCACCGACTGGCAAGGGTGGGTTCCGAGCATACGATTTTTTTTAAATTTTTTACCGGATGGACTTCGTCATCACTAAAAGATGTAAAAATGAAAAAAGTGGTTCTAACGTTATTTAGCGAAATGAGAAATTTTCAAAAATTTCACCGGCTGGCAAGGGTGGGTTCCGAGCATACGATTTTTTTTTAAATTTTTTCCCGGATGGATTTCGTCATCACTAAAAGATGTAAAAAAGAACAAAGTGGTTCTAACGTTCTTTAGCGAAATGAGAAATTTTCAAAAATTTCACCGGCTGGCAAGGGTTGGTTCCGAGCATACGATTTTTTTTTTAATTTTTCCCGTATGGATTTCGTCATCACTAAAAGATGTAAAAAAAAAATTGGTTCTAACGTTATTTAGCGAAATGAAAAATATTCAAAAATTTCACCGGCCTGAAATGGTGGGTTCCGAGCATACGATTTTTTTTTTAGTTTTTTCCCGGATGGATTTCGTCATCACCAAAAGATGTAAAAAAGAAAAAAGTGGTTCTAACGTTATTTAGCGAAATGGAAAATATTCAAACATTTCACCGGCCTGAAAGGGTGGGTTCCGAGCATACGATTTATTTAAAAGTTTTTTCCCGGATGGATTTCGTCATCACTAAAAGATGTAAAAAACAAAAAAGTGGTTCTAACGTTATTTAGCGAAATGAAAAATTTTCAAATATTTCACCGCCTGGCAAGGCTGGGTGCCGAGCATACGATTTAAAAAAAAAAAATTTCCCGGATGGATTTCGTCATCACTAAAAGATGTAAAAAAGAAAAAAGTGGTTCTTACGTTATTTAGCGAAATATGAAATGTTCAAAAATTTCACCGGCTGGCGAGGGTGGGTTCCGAGCATACGATTTTTTTGTTAATTTTTCCCGGATGGATTTCGTCATCACTAAACGATGTAAAAAAGAAAAAAGTGGTTCTAACGTTATTTAGCGAAATGAAAAATATTCAAAAATTTCATCGGCCTGAAAGGGTGGGTTCCGAGCATACGATTTTTTAAAAAGTTTTTCCCGGATGGATTTCGTCATCACTAAAAGATGTAAAAAAGAAAAACGTGGTTATATCGTTATTAGCGAAATGAGAAATTTTCAAAAATTTCACCGGCTCGCAAGGGTGGGTTCCGAGGATACGATATTTTTTAAAAAATTTTCCCGGATGGATTTCGTCATCACTAAAAGATGTAAAAAAGGAAAAAGTGGTTCTAACGTTATTTAGCGAAATGAGAAATTTTCAAAAATTTCACCGACTGGCAAGGGTGGGTTCCGAGCATACGATTTTTTTAAAATTTTTTACCGGATGGACTTCGTCATCACTAAAAGATGTAAAAATGAAAAAAGTGGTCTAACGTTATTTAGCGAAATGAAAAATATTCAAAAATTTCACCGGCCTGAAATGGTGGGTTCCGAGCATACGATTTTTTTTTTAGTTTTTTTGCGGATGGATTTCGTCATCACCAAAAGATGTAAAAAAGAAAAAAGTGGTTCTAACGTTATTTAGCGAAATGAAAAATATTCAAACATTTCACCGTCCTGAAAGGGTGGGTTCCGAGCATACGATTTTTTTTAAAATGTTTTACCGCATGGATTTCGTCATCACTAAAAGATGTAAAAAAGAAAAAAGTGGTTCTAACGTTATTTAGCGAAATGAGAAATTTTCAAAAATTTCACCGGCCGGCAAGGGTCGGTCCCGAGCATACGATTTTTTTTTTAATTTTTACCCGGATGGATTTCTTCATCACTAAAACATGTAAGAAAGAAAAAAGTGGTTCTAACGTTATTTAGCGAAATGAGAAATTTTAAAAAATTTCATCGGCTGGCAAGGGTGGGTTCCGAGCATACGATTTTTTTATTTATTTTTTTACCGGATGGCTTTTGTCATCACTAAAAGATGTAAAAAAGAAAAAAGTGGTTCTAACGTTATTTAGCGAAATGAGAAATGTTCAAAAATTTCACAAGCTGGCAAGGGTGGGTTCCGAGCATACGATTTTTATGCTAATTTTTTACCGGATGGATTTCGTCATCACTAGAAGATGTAAAAAAGAAAAAAAATGGTTCTAACGTTATTTAACGAAATGAGAAATTTTCAAACATTTCACCGGCCGGCAAGCGTGGGTTCCGAGCATTCAATTTTTTTTAAACTTTTTTCCCGGATAGTTTTCGTCTTCACTAAAAGATGTAGAAAAGAAAAAAGTGGTTCTAACGTTATTTAGCGATATCAGGAGTTTTCAAATATTTCACCGGCCTGAAAGGGCGGGTTCCGAGCATACGATTTTTAAACAAAAATTTTCCCGGATGGATTTCGTCATCACTAAAAGATGTAAAAAAGAGAAAAGTGGTTCTAACGTTATTTAGCGAAATGAAAAATATTCAAAAATTTCACCGGCCTGAAAGGGTGGGTTCCGAGCATACGATTTTTTAAAAAAAAATTCCCGGATGGATTTCGTCATAACTAAAAGATGTAAAAAAGAAAAAAGTGGTTCTAACGTTATTTAGCGAAATGAGAAATTTTCAAAAATTTCACTGGCCTGAAAGGGTGTGTTCCGAGCATACGATTTTTTAAAACCTTTTTTCCCGCGTGGTTTTCGTCATCACTAAAAGATGTAATAAAGAAAAAAGTGGTTCTAACGTTATTTAACGAAATGAGAAATTTTCAAAAATTTTACCGGCTGGCAAGGGTGGGTTCCGAGCATTCAATTTTTTAAAAACTTTTTTCCCGGATGGTTTTCGTCATCACTAAAAGATGTAAAAAAGAATAAAGTGGTTCTAACGTTATTTAGCGAAATGAGAAATATTCAAAAATTTCAGCGGCTGGCAAGGGTGCGTTTCGAGCATTCAATTTTTTTAAAACTTTGTTCCCGGATGGTTTTCGTCATCACTAAAAGATGTAAAAGAGAAAAAAGTGGTTCTAACGTTATTTAGAGAAATGAGAAATTTTCAAAAATTTCACTGGGCTGAAACGGTGGTTACGAGCATACGATTTTTTTAAAACTTTTGCCCACGTGGTTTTCGTCATCACTAAAAGATGTAAAAAGAAAAAAGTGGTTCTAACGTTATTAAGCGAAATGAGACATTTTCAAAATTGTCACCGACCAGCGAGGGTGGGTTCCTAGCATACGATTTTTTTTTAAATTTTTTCCCGGATGGATTTCGTCATCATGAAAAGATGTAAAAAAGAAAAAAGTGGTTCTAACGTTATTTAGCGAAATGAAAAATTTTCAAACATTTCACCGACTGGCAAGGGTGGGTTCCGAGCATACGATTTTTTTTAAATTTTTTACCGGATGGACTTCGTCATCACTAAAAGATGTAAAAATGAAAAAAGTGTTTCTAACGTTATTTAGCGAAATGAGAAATTTTCAAAAATTTCACCGGCTGGCAAGGGTGGGTTCCGAGCATACTTTTTTTTTTAAATTTTTTCTTGGATGGATTTCGTCATCACTAAAAGATGTAAAAAAGAAAAAAGTGGTTCTAACGTTCTTTAGCGAAATGAGAAATTTTCAACAATTTCACCGGCTGGCAAGGGTGGATTCCGAGCATACGATTTTTTTTAAATTTTTTACCGGATGGACTTCGTCATCACTAAAAGATGTAAAAATGAAAAAAGTGGTTCTAACGTTATTTAGCGAAATGAGAAATTTTCAAAAATTTCACCGGCTGGCAAGGGTGGGTTCCGAGCATACTTTTTTTTTAAATTTTTTCCCGGATGGATTTCGTCATCACTAAAAGATGTAAAAAAGAAAAAAGTGGTTCTAACGTTCTTTAGCGAAATGAGAAATTTTCAACAATTTCACCGGCTGGCAAGGGTTGGTTCCGACCATACGATTTTTTAAAAAATTTTCCCGTATGGATTTCGTCATCACTAAAAGATGTAAAAAAAAAAATTGGTTCTAACGTTCTTTAGCGAAATGAAAAATATTCAAAAATTTCACCGCCCTGTAATGGTGGGTTCCGAGCATACGATTTTTTTTTTTAGTTTTTTCCCGGATGGATTTCGTCATCACCAAAAGATGTAAAAAAGAAAAAAGTGGTTCTAACGTTATTTAGCGAAATGAAAAATATTCAAAAATTTCACCGGCCTGAAAGGGTGGGTTCCGAGCATACGATTTTAAAAAAAAAAATTCCCGGATGGATTTCGTCATCACTGAAAGATGTAAAAAAGAAAAAAGTGGTTCTAACGTTATTTAGCGAAATGAGAAATTTTCAAAAATTTCACCGGCCGGAAAGGGTCGGTTCCGAGCATACGATTTTTTTTTAAATTTTTACCCGGATGGATTTCTTCATCACTAAAACATGTAAGAAAGAAAAAAGTGGTTCTAACGTTATTTGTCGAAATGAGAAATTTAAAAAAATTTCATCGGCTGGCAAGGGTGGGTTCCGAGCATACGATTTTTATTCTAATTTTTTACCGGATGGATTTCGTCATCACTAGAAGATGTAGAAAAGAAAAAAGTGGTTCTAACGTTATTTAGCGTTATCAGGAATATTCAAATATTTCACCGGCCTGAAAGGGCGGGTTCCGAGCATACGATTTTTAAACAAAAATTTTCCCGGATGGATTTCGTCATCACTAAAAGATGTAAAAAAGAGAAAAGTGCTTCTAACGTTATTTAGCGAAATGAAAAATATTCAAAACTTTCACCGGCCTGAAAGGGTGTGTTCCGAGCATACGATTTTTAAAAAAAAATGTCCCGGATGGATTTTGTCATCACTAAAAGATGTAAAAAAGAAAAAAGCGGTTCTAACGTTATTTAGCGAAATGAGAAATATTCAAAAATTTCACCAGCTGGCAAGGGTGGGTTCCGAGCATTCAATTTTTTAAAAACTTTTTTCCCGGATGGTTTTCGTCATCACTAAAAGATGTAAAAAAGAAAAAAGTGGTTCTAACGTTATTTAGCGAAATGAGAAATATTCAAAAATTTCACCGGCTGGCAAGGGTGGGTTCCGAGCATATGATTTTTTTTGAATTTTTTCCCGGATGGATTTCGACATCACTAAAAGATGTAAATAAGAAAAAAGTGGTTCTAACGTTATTTAGCGAAATGAGAAATATTCAAAAACTTCACCGGCTGGCAAGGGTGCGTTCCGAGCATTCAATTTTTTTAAAACTTTTTTCCCGGATGGTTTTCGTCATCACTAAAAGATGTAAAAAAGAAAAAAGTGGTTCTAACGTTATTTAGCGAAATGAGAAATTTTCAAAAATTTTACCGGCTGGCAAGGGTGGGTTCCGAGCATTCAATTTTTCAAAAACTTTTTTCCCGGATGGTTTTCGTCTTCACTAAAAGATGTAAAAAAGAAAAAAGTGGTTCTAACGTTATTTAGCGAAATTAGAAATATTCAAAAATGTCACCGGCTGGCAAGGGTGGGTTTCGAGCATTCAATTTTTTTAAAACTTTTTTCCCGGATGGTTTTCGTCATCACGAAAAGATGTAAAAGAGAAAAAAGTGGTTCTAACTTTATTTAGCGAAATGAGAAATTTTCAAAAATTTCACTGGGCTGAAACGGTGGGTTACGAGCGTACGATTTTTTAAAAACTTTTGCCCACGTGGTTTTCGTCATCACTAAAAGATGTAAAAAAGAAAAAAGTGGTTCTAACGTTATTAAGCGAAATGAGAAATTTTCAAAATTGTCACCGACCGGCAAGGGTGGGTTCCTAGCATACGATTTTTTTTAAATTTTTTCCTGGATGGATTTCGTCATCATTAAAACATGTAAAAAAGAAAAAAGTGGTTCTAACGTTATTTAGCGAAATGAAAAATTTTCAAATATTTCACCGGCTGGCAAGGGTGGATGCCGTGCATACGATTTTTTAAAAAAAAATTTCCGGGATGGATTTCGTCATCACTAAAAGATGTAAAAAAGAAAAAAGTGTTTCTAACGTTATTTAGCGAAATGTGAAATGTTCAAAAATTTCAACGGCTAGCGAGGGTGGGTCCCGAGCATACGATTTTTTTTTAAATTTTTACCGGATGGATTTCGTCATCACTAAACGATGTAAAAAAGAAAAAATTCGTTCTAACGTTATTTAGCGAAATGAAAAATATTCAAAAATTTCATCGGCCTGAAAGGGTGGGTTCGGAGCATACGATTTTTTTAAAAGTTTTTCCCGGATGGATTTCGTCATCACTAAAAGATGTAAAAAAGAAAAAAAGTGGTTCTAACGTTGGTTAGCGAAATGAGAAATATTCAAAAATTTCACCCGCTGGCAAGGGTGGGTTCCGATCATTCAATTTTTTTTAAACTTTTTTCCCGGATGGTTTTCGTCATCACTAAAAGATGGAAAAAAGAAAAAAGTGGTTCTAACGTTATTTAGCGAAATGAGAAATTTTCAAAAATTTCGCCGGCCGGCAAGGGTGGGTTCCGAGCATACGATTTTTTAAAAGTTTTTCCCGGATGATTTTCGTCATCACTAAAAGATTTAAAAAAGAAACAGTGGTTCTAACGTTATTTAGCGAAATGAGACATTTTCGAACATTTCACTGGCCTGAAAGGGTGGGTTCCGAGCATACGATTTTTTTAAAACTTTTTTCCCGCGTGGTTTTCGTCATCGCCAAAAGATGTAATAAAGAAAAAAGTGGTTCTAACGTTATTTAAGGAAATGAGAATTTTCAAAAATTTCACCGGCCGGCAAGGGTGGATTCCGAGCATACGATTTTTTAAAACGTTTTCCCGGATGGATTTCGGGATCACTAAAAGATGTAAAAAACAAAAAAGTGGTTCTAACGTTATTTAGCGAAATGAAAAAATTTCCAAAACTTTAACCGGCTGGCAAGGGTGGGTTCCGAGCATACGATTTTTTTCAAATTTTTTACCGGATCGATATCGTCATCACTAAAAGATGTAAAAAAGAAAAAAGTGGTTCTAACGTTATTTAACGAAATGAGAAATTTTCAAAAATTTCACCGGCCGGCAAGGGTGGGTTCCGAGCATACGATTTTTTTTAAATTTTTTCCCGGATGGTTTTCGTCATCATAAAAAGATGTACAAAAGAAAAAAGCGATTCTAACGTTATTTAGCGAAATGAGAAATATTCAAAAATTTCACCGGCGGCAAGGGTGGGTTCCGAGCATACGATTTTTTTTTAAATTTTTTCCCGGATGAATTTCGTCATCACTAAAAGAAGTAAAAAAGAAAAACGTGGGTATGTCGTTATTAGCGAAATGAGAAATTTTCAAACATTTCACCGGCTGGCAAGGGTGGGTTCCGCGGATACGATATTTTTTTAAATTTTATCCCGGATGGATTTCGTCATCACTAAAAGATGTAAAAAAGGAAAAAGTGGTTCTAACGTTATTTAGCGAAATGAGAAATTTTCAAAAATTTCACCGACTGGCAAGGGTGGGTTCCGAGCATACGATTTTTTTTTTAATTTTTTACCGGATGGATTTCGTAATCACTAAAAGATGTAAAAATGAAAAAAGTGGTCCTAACGTTCTTTAGCGAAATGAGAAATTTTCAAAAATTTCACCGGCTGGCCAGGGTTGGTTCCGAGCATACGATTTTTTTTTAAATTTTTCCCGGATGGATTTCGTCATCACTAAAAGATGTAAAAAAGAAAAAAGTGGTTCTAACGTTAGTAAGCGAAATGAGAAATTTTCAAAATTGTCACCGACCAGCAAGGGTGGGTTCCTAGCATACGATTTTTTTTTTAAATTTTTCCCGGATGGATTTCGTCATCATTAAAAGATGTAAAAAAGAAAAAAGTGGTTCTAACGTTATTTAGCGAAATGAAAAATTTTCAAATATTTCACCGGCTGGCAAGTGTGGGTGCCGAGCATACGATTTTTAAAAAAAAATTTTCCCGGATGGATTTCGTCATCACTAAAAGATGTAAAAAAGAAAAAAGTGGTTCGAACGTTATTTAGCGAAATGAAAAATATTCAAACATTTCACCGTCCTGAAAGGGTGGGTTCCGAGCATACGATTTTTTTTAAATGTTTTACCGCATGGACTTCGTCATCACTAAAAGATGTAAAAAAGAAAAAAGTGGTTCTAACGTTATTTAGCGAAATGAGAAATTTTCAAAAATTTCACCGGCCGGCAAGGGTCGGTTCCGAGCATACGATTTTGCTTTAAATTTTTACCCGGATGGATTTCTTCATCACTAAAACATGTAAGAAAGAAAAAAGTGGTTCTAACGTTATTTAGCGAAATGAGAAATTTTAAAAAATTTCATCGGTTGGCAAGGGTGGGTTCCGAGCATACGATTTTTTTATTTATTTTTTTACCGGATGGCTTTTGTCATCGCTAAAAGATGTAAAAAAGAAAAAAAGTGGTTCTAACGTTATTTAGCGATATCAGGAATTTTCAAATATTTCACCGGCCTGAAAGGGCGGGTTCCGAGCATACGATTTTTAAACAAAAATTTTCCCGGATGGATTTCGTCATCACTAAAAGATGCAAAAAAGAGAAAAGTGGTTCTAACGTTATTTAGCGAAATGAAAAATATTCAAAAATTTCACCGGCCTGAAAGGGTGGGTTCCGAGCATACGATTAAAAAAAAAAAAATTCCCGGATGGATTTCATCATCACTAAAAGATGTAAAAAAGAAAAAAGTGGTTCTAACGTTATTTAGCGAAATGAGAAATATTCAAAAATTTCACCAGCTGGCAAGGGTGGGTTCCGAGCATTCAATTTTTTAAAAACTTTTTTCCCGGATGGTTTTCGTCATCACTAAAAGATGTAAAAGAGAAAAAAGTGGTTCTAACGTTATTTAGCGAAATGAGAAATATTCAAAAATTTCACCGGCTGGCAAGGGTGGGTTCCGAGCATACGATTTTTTTTAAATTTTTTCCCGGATGGATTTCGACATCACTAAAAGATGTAAAAAAGAAAAAAGTGGTTCTAACGTTATTTAGCGAAATGAGAAATATTCAAAAATTTCACCGGCTGGCAAGGGTGCGTTCCGAGCATTCAATTTTTTTTAAACTTTTTTCCCGGATGGTTTTCGTCATCACTAAAAGATGTAAAAAAGAAAAAAGTGGTTCTAACGTTATTTAGCGAAATGAGAAATTTTCAAAAATTTCACTGGCCTGAAAGGGTGTGTTCCGAGCATACGATTTTTTTAAACCGTTTTTCCCGCGTGGTTTTCGTCATCACTAAAAGATGTCATAAAGAAAAAAGTGGTTCTAACGTTATTTAACGAAATGAGAAATTTTCAAAAATTTTACCGGCTGGCAAGGGTGGGTTCCGAGCATTCAATTTTTTAAAAACTTTTTTCCCGGATGGTTTTCGTCATCACTAAAAGATGTAAAAAAGAAAAAAGTGGTTCTAACGTTAGTTAGCGAAATGAGAAATATTCAAAAATTTCACCGGCTGGCAAGGGTGGGTTTCGAGCATTCAATTTGTTTAAAACTTTTTTCCCGGATGGTTTTCGTCATCACTAAAAGATGTAAAAGAGAAAAAAGTGGTTCTAACGTTATTTAGCGAAATGAGAAATGTTCAAAAATTTCACTGGGCTGAAACGGTGGGTTACGAGCATACATTTTTTTAAAAACTTTTGCCCACGTGGTTTTCCTCATCACTAAAAGATGTAAAAAAGAAAAAAGTGGTTCTAACGTTATTAAGCGAAATGAGAAATTTTGAAAATTGTCACCGACCGGCAATGGTGGGTTCCTAGCATACGATTTTTTTAAATTTTTTTCCCGGATGGATTTCGTCATCATTAAAACATGTAAAAAAGAAAAAAGTGGTTCTAACGTTATTTAGCGAAATGAAAAATTTTCAAATATTTCACCGGCTGGCAAGGGTGGATGCCGTGCATACGATTTTTTTAAAAAAAATTTCCGGGATGGATTTCGTCATCAATAAAAGATGTAAAAAAGAAAAAAGTGTTTCTAACGTTATTTAGCGAAATGTGAAATGTTCAAAAATTTCAACGGCTAGCGAGGGTGGGTTCCGAGCATACGATTTTTTTTTAAATTTTTACCGGATGGATTTCGTCATCACTAAACGATGTAAAAAAGAAAAAAATCGTTCTAACGTTATTTAGCGAAATGAAAAATATTCAAAAATTTCATCGGCCTGAAAGGGTGGGTTCGGAGCATACGATTTTTTTAAAAGTTTTTCCCGGATGGATTTCGTCATCACTAAAAGATGTAAAAAACAAAAAAAGTGGTTCTAACGTTGGTTAGCGAAATGAGAAATATTCAAAAATTTCACCCGCTGGCAAGGGTGGGTTCCGATCATTCAATTTTTTTTTAACTTTTTTCCCGGATGGTTTTCGTCATCACTAAAAGATGTAAAAAAGAAAAAAGTGGTTCTAACGTTATTTAGCGAAATGAGAAATTTTCAAAAATTTCGCCGGCCGGCAAGGGTGGATTCCGAGCATACGATTTTTTAAAACGTTTTCCCGGATGGATTTCGGGATCACTAAAAGATGTAAAAAAGAAAAAAGTGGTTCTAACGTTATTTAGCGAAATGAAAAAATTTCCAAAACTTTAACCGGCTGGCAAGGGTGGGTTCCGAGCATACGATTTTTTTCAAATTTTTTAGCGGATCGATATCGTCATCACTAAAAGATGTAAAAAAGAAAAAAGTGGTTCTAACGTTATTTAACGAAATGAGAAATTTTCAAAAATTTCACCGGCCGGCAAGGGTGGGTTCCGAGCATACGATTTTTTTTAAATTTTTTCCCGGATGGTTTTCGTCATCATAAAAAGATGTACAAAAGAAAAAAGCGATTCTAACGTTATTTAGCGAAATGAGAAATATTCAAAAATTTCACCGGCGGCAAGGGTGGGTTCCGAGCATACGATTTTTTTTTAAATTTTTTCCCGGATGAATTGCGTCATCACTAAAAGAAGTAAAAAGGAAAAACGTGGGTATGTCGTTATTAGCGAAATGAGAAATTTTCAAACATTTCACCGGCTGGCAAGGGTGGGTTCCGAGCATTCAATTTTTTAAAAACTTTTTTCCCGGATGGTTTTCGTCATCACTAAAAGATGTAAAAGAGAAAAAAGTGGTTCTAACGTTATTTAGCGAAATGAGAAATATTCAAAAATTTCACCGGCTGGCAAGGGTGGGTTCCGAGCATACGATTTTTTTTAAATTTTTTCCCGGATGGATTTCGACATCACTAAAAGATGTAAAAAAGAAAAAAGTGGTTCTAATGTTATTTAGCGAAATGAGAAATATTCAAAAATTTCACCGGCTGGCAAGGGTGCGTTCCGAGCATTCAATTTTTTTTAAACTTTTTTCCCGGATGGTTTTCGTCATCACTAAAAGATGTAAAAAAGAAAAAAGTGGTTCTAACGTTATTTAGCGAAATGAGAAATTTTCAAAAATTTCACTGGCCTGAAAGGGTGTGTTCCGAGCATACGATTTTTTTAAACCGTTTTTCCCGCGTGGTTTTCGTCATCACTAAAAGATGTCATAAAGAAAAAAGTGGTTCTAACGTTATTTAACGAAATGAGAAATTTTCAAAAATTTTACCGGCTGGCAAGGGTGGGTTCCGAGCATTCAATTTTTTAAAAACTTTTTTCCCGGATGGTTTTCGTCATCACTAAAAGATGTAAAAGAGAAAAAAGTGGTTCTAACGTTATTTAGCGAAATGAGAAATGTTCAAAAATTTCACTGGGCTGAAACGGTGGGTTACGAGCATACATTTTTTTAAAAACTTTTGCCCACGTGGTTTTCCTCATCACTAAAAGATGTAAAAAAGAAAAAAGTGGTTCTAACGTTATTAAGCGAAATGAGAAATTTTGAAAATTGTCACCGACCGGCAATGGTGGGTTCCTAGCATACGATTTTTTTAAATTTTTTTCCCGGATGGATTTCGTCATCATTAAAACATGTAAAAAAGAAAAAAGTGGTTCTAACGTTATTTAGCGAAATAAAAAATTTTCAAATATTTCACCGGCTGGCAAGGGTGGATGCCGTGCATACGATTTTTTAAAAAAAAATTTCCGGGATGGATTTCGTCATCAATAAAAGATGTAAAAAAGAAAAAAGTGTTTCTAACGTTATTTAGCGAAATGTGAAATGTTCAAAAATTTCAACGGCTAGCGAGGGTGGGTTCCGAGCATACGATTTTTTTTTAAATTTTTACCGGATGGATTTCGTCATCACTAAACGATGTAAAAAAGAAAAAAATCGTTCTAACGTTATTTAGCGAAATGAAAAATATTCAAAAATTTCATCGGCCTGAAAGGGTGGGTTCGGAGCATACGATTTTTTTTAAAGTTTTTCCCGGATGGATTTCGTCATCACTAAAAGATGTAAAAAACAAAAAAAGTGGTTCTAACGTTGGTTAGCGAAATGAGAAATATTCAAAAATTTCACCCGCTGGCAAGGGTGGGTTCCGATCATTCAATTTTTTTTTAACTTTTTTCCCGGATGGTTTTCGTCATCACTAAAAGATGTAAAAAAGAAAAAAGTGGTTCTAACGTTATTTAGCGAAATGAGAAATTTTCAAAAATTTCGCCGGCCGGCAAGGGTGGATTCCGAGCATACGATTTTTTAAAACGTTTTCCCGGATGGATTTCGGGATCACTAAAAGATGTAAAAAAGAAAAAAGTGGTTCTAACGTTATTTAGCGAAATGAAAAAATTTCCAAAACTTTAACCGGCTGGCAAGGGTGGGTTCCGAGCATACGATTTTTTTCAAATTTTTTAGCGGATCGATATCGTCATCACTAAAAGATGTAAAAAAGAAAAAAGTGGTTCTAACGTTATTTAACGAAATGAGAAATTTTCAAAAATTTCACCGGCCGGCAAGGGTGGGTTCCGAGCATACGATTTTTTTAAAATTTTTTCCCGGATGGTTTTCGTCATCATAAAAAGATGTACAAAAGAAAAAAGCGATTCTAACGTTATTTAGCGAAATGAGAAATATTCAAAAATTTCACCGGCGGCAAGGGTGGGTTCCGAGCATACGATTTTTTTTTAAATTTTTTCCCGGATGAATTGCGTCATCACTAAAAGAAGTAAAAAGGAACAACGTGGGTATGTCGTTATTAGCGAAATGAGAAATTTTCAAACATTTCACCGGCTGGCAAGGGTGGGTTCCGCGGATACGATATTTTTTTAAATTTTATCCCGGATGGATTTCGTCATCGTTAAAAGATGTAAAAAAGGAAAAAGTGGTTCTAACGTTATTTAGCGAAATGAGAAATTTTCAAAAATTTCACCGACTGGCAAGGGTGGGTTCCGAGCATACGATTTTTTTTTAAATTTTTTACCGGATGGATTTCGTAATCACTAAAAGATGTAAAAATGAAAAAAGTGGTCCTAACGTTCTTTAGCGAAATGAGAAATTTTCAAAAATTTCACCGGCTGGCCAGGGTTGGTTCCGAGCATACGATTTTTTTTTAAATTTTTCCCGGATGGATTTCGTCATCACTAAAAGATGTAAAAAAGAAAAAAGTGGTTCTAACGTTATTAAGCGAAATGAGAAATTTTCAAAATTGTCACCGACCAGCAAGGGTGGGTTCCTAGCATACGATTTTTTTTTTAAATTTTTCCCGGATGGATTTCGTCATCATTAAAAGATGTAAAAAAGAAAAAAGTGGTTCTAACGTTATTTAGCGAAATGAAAAATTTTCAAATATTTCACCGGCTGGCAAGTGTGGGTGCCGAGCATACGATTTAAAAAAAAAAAATTTCCCGGATGGATTTCGTCATCACTAAAAGATGTAAAAAAGAAAAAAGTGGTTCTAACGTTATTTAGCGCAATATGAAATGTTCAAAAATTTCAGGGTGGGTTCCGAGCATACGATTTTTTTGTTAATTTTTCCCGGATGGATTTCGTCATCACTAAACGATGTAAAAAAGAAAAACGTGGTTATATCGTTATTAGCGAAATGAGAAATTTTCAAAAATTTCACCGGCTGGCAAGGGTGGGTTCCGAGGATACGATATTTTTTAAAATTTTTTCCCGGATGGATTTCGTCATCACAAAAAGATGTACAAAAGAAAAAAGCGATTCTAACGTTATTTAGCGAAATGAGAAATATTCAAAAATTTCACCGGCGGCAACGGTGGGTTCCGAGCATACGATTTTTTTTTAAATTTTTTCCCGGATGAATTTCGTCATCACTAAAAGATGTAAAAAAGAAAAACGTGGTTATATCGTTATTAGCGAAATGAGAAATTTTCAAAAATTTCACCGGCTGGCAAGGGTGGGTTCCGAGGATACGATATTTTTTAAATTGTTCCCCGGATGGATTTCGTCATCACTAAAAGATGTAAAAAAGGAAAAAGTGGTTCTAACGTTATTTAGCGAAATGAGAAATTTTCAAAAATTTCACCGACTGGCAAGGGTGGGTTCCGAGCATACGATTTTTTTTTAATTTTTTACCGGATGGACTTCGTCATCACTAAAAGATGTAAAAATGAAAAAAGTGGTTCTAACGTTATTTAGCGAAATGAAAAATATTCAAAAATTTCACCGGCCTGAAATGGTGGGTTCCGAGCATACGATTTTTTTTTTAGTTTTTTTCCGGATGGATTTCATTATCACCAAAAGATGTAAACAAGAAAAAAGTGGTTCTAACGTTATTTAGCGAAATGAAAAATATTCAAACATTTCACCGTCCTGAAAGGGTGGGTTCCGAGCATACGATTTTTTTTAAAATGTTTTACCGCATGGATTTCGTCATCACTGAAAGATGTAAAAAAGAAAAAAGTGGTTCTAACGTTATTTAGCGAAATGAGAAATTTTCAAAAATTTCACCGGCCTGACAGGGTGGTTCCGAGCATTCGATTTTTTTAAAACTTTTTTCCCGCATGGTTTGGTCATCACAAAAAGATGTAAAAAAGAAAAAAAGTTCTAACGTGATTTAGCGAAATGAGAAATATTCAAAAATTTCACCGGCTGGCAAGGGTGGGTTCCGAGCATACGATTTTTTTTTAAATTTTTCCCGGATGGATTTCGTCATCACTAAAAGATGTAAAAAAGAAAAAAGTGGTTCTAACGTTATTTAGCGAAATGAAAAAATTTCCAATACTTTCACCGGCTGGCAAGGGTGGGTTCCGAGCATACGATTTTTTTTTTAATTTTTTACCGGATGGATTTCGTCATCACTAAAAGATGTAAAAATGAAAAAAGTGGTTCTAACGTTATTTAGCGAAATGAGAAATTTTCAAATGTTCACCGGCTGGCAAGGGTGGGTTCCGAGCATACGATTTTTTTTTAAATTTTTTACCGGATGGATTTCGTCATCACTAAAAGATGTAAAAGAGAAAAAAGTGGTTCTAACATTATTTAGCGAAATGAGAAATTTTCAAAAATTTCACTGGGCTGAAACGGTGGGTTACGAGCATACGATTTTTTAAAAACTTTTGCCCACGTGGTTTTCGTCATCACTAAAAGATGTAAAAAAGAAAAAAGTGGTTCTAACGTTATTAAGCGAAATGAGAAATTTTCAAAATTGTCACCGACCGGCAAGGGTGGGTTCCTAGCATACGATTTTTTTAAAATTTTTTCCCGGATGGATTTCGTCATCATTAAAAGATGTAAAAAAGAAAAAAGTGGTTCTAACGTTATTTAGCGAAATGAAAAATTTTCAAATCTTTCACCGGCTGGCAAGGGTGGATGCCGTGCATACGATTTTTTTTTAATTTTTTTCCGGGATGGATTTCGTCATCACTAAAAGATGTAAAAAAGAAAAAAGTGTTTCTAACGTTATTTAGCGAAATGTGAAATGTTCAAACATTTCAACGGCTGGCGAGGGTGGGTTCCGAGCATACGATTTTTTTTTAAATTTTTACCGGATGGATTTCGTCATCACTAAACGATGTAAAAAACAAAAAATTCGTTCTAACGTTATTTAGCGAAATGAAAAATATTCAAAAATTTCATCGGCCTGAAAGGGTGGGTTCGGAGCATACGATTTTTTTAAAAGTTTTCCCCGGATGGATTTCGTCATCACTAAAAGATGTAAAAAAGAAAAAAAGTGGTTCTAACGTTATTTAGAGAAATGAAAAATATTCAAACATTTCACCGGCCTGAAAGGGTGGGTTCCGAGCATACGATTTTTTTAAAAATTTTTACCGCATGGATTTCGTCATCACTAAAAGATGTAAAAAAGAAAAAAAGTGGTTCTAACGTTGTTTAGCGAAATGAGAAATATTCAAAAATTTCGCCCGCTGGCAAGGGTGGGTTCCGAGCATTCAATTTTTTGTAAACTTTTTTCCCGGATGGTTTTCGTCATCACTAAAAGATTTAAAAAAGAAACAGTGGTTCTAACGTTACTTAGCGAAATGAGAAATTTTCAAAAATTTCACTGGCCTGAAAGGGTGGGTTCCGAGCATACGATTTTTTTAAAACTTTTTTCCCGCGTGGTTTTCGTCATCACCAAAAGATGTAATAAAGAAAAAAGTGGTTCTAACGTTATTTAACGAAATGAAAAATTTTCAAAAATTTCACCGGCCGGCAAGGGTGGATTCCGAGCATACGATTTTTTAAAACGTTTTCCCGGATGGATTTCGTCATCACTAAAAGATGTAATAAAGAAAAAGTGGTTCTAACGTTATTTAACGAAATGAGAAATTTTCAAAAATTTTACCGGCTGGCAAGGGTGGGTTCCGAGCATTCAATTTTTTAAAAACTTTTTTCCCGGATGGTTTTCGTCATCACTAAAAGATGTAAAAAAGAAAAAAGTGGTTCTAACGTTATTTAGCGAAATGAGAAATATTCAAAAATTTCACCGGCCTGAAATGGTGGGTTCCGAGCATACGATTTTTTTTTTAGTTTTTTTCCGGATGGATTTCGTCATCACCAAAAGATGTAAAAAAGAAAAAAGTCGTTCTAACGTTATTTAGCGAAATGAAAAATATTCAAACATTTCACCGTCCTGAAAGGGTGGGTTCCGAGCATACGATTTTTTTTTAAATGTTTTACCGCATGGATTTCGTCATCACTAAAAGATGTAAAAAAGAAAAAAGTGGTTCTAACGTTATTTAGCGAAATGAGAAATTTTCAAAAATTTCACCGGCCGGCAAGGGTCGGTCCCGAGCATACGATTTTTTTTTAAATTTTTACCCGGATGGATTTCTTCATCACTAAAACATGTAAGAAAGAAAAAAGTGGTTCTAACGTTATTTAGCGAAATGAGAAATTTTAAAAAATTTCATCGGCTGGCAAGGGTGGGTTCCGAGCATACGATTTTTTTATTTATTTTTTTACCGGATGGCTTTTGTCATCACTAAAAGATGTAAAAAAGAAAAAAGTGGTTCTAACGTTATTTAGCGAAATGAGAAATGTTCAAAAATTTCACAAGCTGGCAACGGTGGGTTCCGAGCATACGATTTTTATTCTAATTTTTTACCGGATGGATTTCGTCATCACTAGAAGATGTAAAAAAGAAAAAAAATGGTTCTAACGTTATTTAACGAAATGAGAAATTTTCAAACATTTCACCGGCCGGCAAGCGTGGGTTCCGAGCATTCAATTTTTTTTAAACTTTTTTCCCGGATAGTTTTCGTCTTCACTAAAAGATGTAGAAAAGAAAAAAGTGGTTCTAACGTTATTTAGCGATATCAGGAATTTTCAAATATTTCACCGGCCTGAAAGGGCGGGTTCCGAGCATACGATTTTTAAACAAAAATTTTCCCGGACGGATTTCGTCATCACTAAAAGATGTAAAAAAGAGAAAAGTGGTTCTAACGTTATTTAGCGAAATGAAAAATATTCAAAAATTTCACCGGCCTGAAAGGGTGGGTTCCGAGCATACGATTTTTTTTAAAAAAATTCCCGGATGGATTTTGTCATCACTAAAAGATGTAAAAAAGAAAAAAGCGGTTCTAACGTTATTTAGAGAAATGAGAAATATTCAAAAATTTCACCAGCTGGCAAGGGTGCGTTCCGAGCATTCAATTTTTTTTAAACTTTTTTCCCGGATGGTTTTCGTCATCACTAAAAGATGTAAAAAAGAAAAAAGTGGTTCTAACGTTATTTAGCGAAATGAGAAATTTTCAAAAATTTCACTGGCCTGAAAGGGTGTGTTCCGAGCATACGATTTTTTTAAACCTTTTTTCCCGCGTGGTTTTCGTCATCACTAAAAGATGTAATAAAGAAAAAAGTGGTTCTAACGTTATTTAACGAAATGAGAAATTTTCAAAAATTTTACCGGTTGGCAAGGGTGGGTTCCGAGCATTCATTTTATTAAAAACTTTTTTCCCGGATGGTTTTCGTCTTCACTAAAAGATGTAAAAAAGAAAAAAGTGGTTCTAACGTTATTTAGCGAAATTAGAAATATTCAAAAATGTCACCGGCTGGCAAGGGTGGGTTTCGAGCATTCAGTTTTTTTAAAACTTTTTTCCCGGATGGTTTTCGTCATCACTAAAAGATGTAAAAGAGAAAAAAGTGGTTCTAACTTTATTTAGCGAAATGAGAAATTTTCAAAAATTTCACTGGGCTGAAACGGTGGGTTACGAGCATACGATTTTTTAAAAACTTTTGCCCACGTGGTTTTCGTCATCACTAAAAGATGTAAAAAAGAAAAAAGTGGTTCTAACGTTATTAAGCGAAATGAGAAATTTTCAAAATTGTCACCGACCGGCAAGGGTGGGTTCCTAGCATACGATTTTTTTTAAATTTTTTCCCGGATGGATTTCGTCATCATTAAAAGATGTAAACAAGAAAAAAGTGGTTCTAAGGTTATTTAGCGAAATGAAAAATTTTCAAATATTTCACCGGCTGGCAAGGGTGGATGCCGTGCATACGATTTTTTTTAAATTTTTTTCCGGGATGGATTTCGTCATCACTAAAAGATGTAAAAAAGAAAAAAGTGTTTCTAACCTTATTTAGCGAAATGTGAAATGTTCAAAAATTTCAACGGCTGGCGAGGGTGGGTTCCGAGCATACGATTTTTTTTTAAATTTTTACCGGATGGATTTCGTCATCACTAAACGATGTAAAAAAGAAAAAATTCGTTCTAACGTTATTTAGCGAAATGAAAAATATTCAAATATTTCAGCGGCCTGAAAGGGTGGGTTCGGAGCATACGATTTTTTTTAAAGTTTTCCCTGGATGGATTTCGTCATCACTAAAAGATGTAAAAAAGAAAATAAGTGGTTCTAACGTTATTTACCGAAATGAAAAATATTCAAACATTTCACCGGCCTGAAAGGGTGGGTTCCGAGCATACGATTTTTTTTAAATTTTTTACCGCATGGATTTCGTCATCACTAAAAGATGTAAAAAAGAAAAAAAGTGGTTCTAACGTTGTTTAGCGAAATGAGAAATATTCAAAAATTTCGACCGCTGGCAAGGGTGGGTTCCGCGCATTCAATTTTTTTTAAACTTTTTTCCCGGATGGTTTTCGTCATCACTAAAAGATGTAAAAAAGAAAAAAGTGGTTCTAACGTTTTTTAGCAAAATGAGAAATTTTCAAAAATTTCGCCGGCCGGCACGGGTGGGTTCCGAGCATACGATTTTTTAAAAGTTTTTCCCGGATGGTTTTCGTCATCACTAAAAGATTTAAAAAAGAAACAGTGGTTCTAACGTTACTTAGCGAAATGAGAAATTTTCAAAAATTTCACTGGCCTGAAAGGGTGGGTTCCGAGCATACGATTTTTTAAAAACTTTTTTCCCGCGTGGTTTTCGTCATCACCAAAAGATGTAATAAAGAAAAAAGTGGTTCTAACGTTATTTAACGAAATGAAAAATTTTCAAAAATTTCACCGGCCGGCAAGGGTGGATTCCGAGCATACGATTTTTGAAAACGTTTTCCCGGATGGATTTCGGCATCACTAAAAGATGTAAAAAAGAAAAAAGTGGTTCTAACGTTATTTAGCGAAATGAAAAAATTTCCAATACTTTCACCGGCTGGCAAGGGTGGGTTCCGAGCATACGATTTTTTTCAAATTTTTTACCGGATCGATATCGTCATCATTAAAAGACGTAAAAAAGAAAAAAGTGGTTCTAACGTTATTTAACGAAATGAGAAATTTTCAAAAATTTCACCGGCCGGCACGGGTGGGTTCCGAGCATACGATTTTTTAAAAAAAATTTCCCGGATGGTTTTCCTCATCACAAAAAGATGTACAAAAGAAAAAAGCGATTCTACCGTTATTTAGCGAAATGAGAAATATTCAAAAATTTCACCGGCGGCAAGGGTGGGTTCCGAGCATACGTTTTTTTTTTTTATTTTTTCCCGGATGAATTTCGTCATCACTAAAAGATGTAAAAAAGAAAAACGTGGTTATATCGTTATTAGCGAAATGAGAATTATTCAAAAATTTCACCGGCTGGCAAGGGTGGGTTCCGAGGAAACGATATTTTTTTAAATTTTTTCCCGGATGGGTTTCGTCATCACTAAAAGATGTAAAAAAGGAAAAAGTGGTTCTAACGTTATTTAGCGAAATGAGAAATTTTCAAAAATTTCACCGGCTGGCAAGGGTGGGTTCCGAGCATACGATTTTTTTTTAAATTTTTTACCGGATGGATTTCGTCATCACTAAAAGATGTGAAAATGAAAAAAGTGGTTCTAACGTTATTTAGCGAAATGAGAAATTTTCAAAATTTCACCGGCTGGCAAGTGTGGGTGCCGAGCATACGATTTTAAAAAAAAAAATTTCCCGGATGGATTACGTCATCACTAAAAGATGTAAAAAAGAAAAAAGTGGTTCTAACGTTATTTAGCGAAATATGAAATGTTCAAAAATTTCACCGGCTGGCGAGGGTGGGTTCCGAGCATACGATTTTTTTGTTAATTTTTCCCGGATGGATTTCGTCATCACTAAACGATGTAAAAAAGAAAAAAGTGGTTCTAACGTTATTTAGCGAAATGAAAAATATTCAAAAATTTCATCGGCCTGAAAGGGTGGGTTCCGAGCATACGATTTTTTTAAAAGTTTTTCCCGGATGGATTTCGTCATCACTAAAAGATGTAAAAAAGAAAAACGTGGTTATATCGTTATTAGCGAAATGAGAAATTTTCAAAAATTTCACCGGCTGGCAAGGGTGGGTTCGGAGGATACGATATTTTTTAAAAAATTTTCCCGGATGGATTTCGTCATCACTAAAAGATGTAAAAAAGGAAAAAGTGGTTCTAACGTTATTTAGCGAAATGAGAAATTTTCAGAAATTTCACCGACTGGCAAGGGTGGGTTCCGAGCATACGATATTTTTTTAATTTTTTACCGGATGGACTTCGTCATCACTAAAAGATGTAAAAATGAAAAAAGTGGTTCTAACGTTGTTTAGCGAAATGAGAAATTTTCAAAAATTTCACCGGCTGGCAAGGGTGGGTTCCGAGCATACGATTTTTTTTTAAATTTTTTTCCGGATGGATTTCGTCATCACTAAAAGATGTAAAAATGAAAAAAGTGGTTCTAACGTTATTTAGCGAAATGAGAAATTTTCAAATTTTCACCGGCTGGCAAGGGTGGGTTCCGAGCATACGATTTTTTTTTTAAATTTTTTACCGGATGGATTTCGTCATCACTAAAAGATGTCAAAATGAAAAAAGTGGTTCTAACGTTATTTAGCGAAATTAGAAATATTCAAAAATGTCACCGGCTGGCAAGGGTGGGTTTCGAGCATTCAGTTTTTTTAAAACTTTTTTCCCGGATGGTTTTCGTCATCACTAAAAGATGTAAAAGAGAAAAAAGTGGTTCTAACATTATTTAGCGAAATGAGAAATTTTCAAAAATTTCACTGGGCTGAAACGGTGGGTTACGAGCATACGATTTTTTAAAAACTTTTGCCCACGTGGTTTTCGTCATCACTAAAAGATGTAAAAAAGAAAAAAGTGGTTCTAACGTTATTAAGCGAAATGAGAAATTTTCAAAATTGTCACCGACCGGCAAGGGTGGGTTCCTAGCATACGATTTTTTTTTAATTTTTTCCCGGATGGATTTCGTCATCATTAAAAGATGTAAAAAAGAAAAAAGTGGTTCTAACGTTATTTAGCGAAATGAAAAATTTTCAAATATTTCACCGGCTGGCAAGGGTGGATGCCGTGCATACGATTTTTTTTAAATTTTTTTCCGGGATGGATTTCGTCATCACTAAAAGATGTAAAAAAGAAAAAAGTGTTTCTAACGTTATTTAGCGAAATGTGAAATGTTCAAAAATTTCAACGGCTGGCGAGGGTGGGTTCCGAGCATACGATTTTTTTTTAAATTTTTACCGGATGGATTTCGTCATCACTAAACGATGTAAAAAAGGAAAAATTCGTTCTAACGTTATTTAGCGAAATGAAAAATATTCAAAAATTTCATCGGCCTGAAAGGGTGGGTTCGGAGCATACGATTTTTTTTAAAGTTTTCCCCGGATGGATTTCGTCATCACTAAAAGATGTAAAAAAGAAAAAAAGTGGTTCTAACGTTATTTAGCGAAATGAAAAATATTCAAACATTTCACCGGCCTGAAAGGGTGGGTTCCGAGCATACGATTTTTTTTAAATTTTTTACCGCATGGATTTCGTCATCACTAAAAGATGTAAAAAAGAAAAAAAGTGGTTCTAACGTTGTTTAGCGAAATGAGAAATATTCAAAAATTTCGCCCGCTGGCAAGGGTGGGTTCCGAGCATTCAATTTTTTTTAAACTTTTTTCCCGGATGGTTTTCGTCATCACTAAAAGATGTAAAAAAGAAAAAAGTGGTTCTAACGTTTTTTAGCGAAATGAGAAATTTTCAAACATTTCGCCGGCCGGCAAGGGTGGGTTCCGAGCATACGATTTTTTAAAAGTTTTTCCCGGATGGTTTTCGTCATCACTAAAAGATTTAAAAAAGAAACAGTGGTTCTAACGTTACTTAGGGAAATGAGAAATTTTCAAAAATTTCACTGGCCTGAAAGGGTGGGTTCCGAGCATACGATTTTTTTAAAACTTTTTTCCCGCGTGGTTTTCGTCATCACCAAAATATGTAATAAAGAAAAAAGTGGTTCTAACGTTATTTAACGAAATGAAAAATTTTCAAAAATTTCACCGGCCGGCAAGGGTGGATTCCGAGCATACGATTTTTTAAAACGTTTTCCCGGATGGATTTCGGCATCACTAAAAGATGTAAAAAAGAAAAAAGTGGTTCTAACGTTATTTAGCGAAATGAAAAAATTTCCAATACTTTCACCGGCTGGCAAGGGTGGGTTCCGAGCATACGATTTTTTTCAAATTTTTTACCGGATCGATATCGTCATCACTAAAAGATGTAAAAAAGAAAAAAGTGGTTCTAACGTTATTTAACGAAATGAGAAATTTTCAAAAATTTCACCGGCCGGCACGGGTGGGTTCCGAGCATACGATTTTTTAAAAAAATTTTCCCGGATGGTTTTCGTCATCACAAAAAGATGTACAAAAGAAAAAAGCGATTCTACCGTTATTTAGCGGAATGAGAAATTTTCAAAAATTTCACCGGCTGGCAAGGGTGGGTTCCGAGCATACGATTTTTTTTTAAATTTTTTACCGGATGGATTTCGTCATCACTAAAAGATGTAAAAATGAAAAAAGTGGTTCTAACGTTATTTAGCGAAATGAGAAATTTTCAAAATTTCACCGGCTGGCAAGGGTGGGTTCCGAGCATACGATTTTTTTTATTTTTATTTTTTCCCGGATGGATTTCGTCATCACTAAAAGATGTAAAAAAGAAAAAAGTGGTTCTAACGTTATTAAGCGAAATGAGAAATTTTCAAAATTGTCACCGACCAGCAAGGGTGGGTTCCTAGCATACGATTTTTTTTTAAATTTTTTCCCGGATGGATTTCGTCATCATTAAAAGATGTAAAAAAGAAAAAAGTGGTTCTAACGTTGGTTAGCGAAATGAGAAATATTCAAAAATTTCACCCGCTGGCAAGGGTGGGTTCCGATCATTCAATTTTTTTTAAACTTTTTTCCCGGATGGTTTTCGTCATCACTAAAAGATGGAAAAAAGAAAAAAGTGGTTCTAACGTTATTTAGCGAAATGAGAAATTTTCAAAAATTTCGCCGGCCGGCAAGGGTGGGTTCCGAGCATACGATTTTTTAAAAGTTTTTCCCGGATGATTTTCGTCATCACTAAAAGATTTAAAAAAGAAACAGTGGTTCTAACGTTATTTAGCGAAATGAGACATTTTCGAACATTTCACTGGCCTGAAAGGGTGGGTTCCGAGCATACGATTTTTTTAAAACTTTTTTCCCGCGTGGTTTTCGTCATCGCCAAAAGATGTAATAAAGAAAAAAGTGGTTCTAACGTTATTTAAGGAAATGAGAATTTTCAAAAATTTCACCGGCCGGCAAGGGTGGATTCCGAGCATACGATTTTTTAAAACGTTTTCCCGGATGGATTTCGGGATCACTAAAAGATGTAAAAAACAAAAAAGTGGTTCTAACGTTATTTAGCGAAATGAAAAAATTTCCAAAACTTTAACCGGCTGGCAAGGGTGGGTTCCGAGCATACGATTTTTTTCAAATTTTTTACCGGATCGATATCGTCATCACTAAAAGATGTAAAAAAGAAAAAAGTGGTTCTAACGTTATTTAACGAAATGAGAAATTTTCAAAAATTTCACCGGCCGGCAAGGGTGGGTTCCGAGCATACGATTTTTTTTTAATTTTTTCCCGGATGGTCTTCGTCATCATAAAAAGATGTACAAAAGAAAAAAGCGATTCTAACGTTATTTAGCGAAATGAGAAATATTCAAAAATTTCACCGGCGGCAAGGGTGGGTTCCGAGCATACGATTTTTTTTTAAATTTTTTCCCGGATGAATTTCGTCATCACTAAAAGAAGTAAAAAAGAAAAACGTGGGTATGTCGTTATTAGCGAAATGAGAAATTTTCAAACATTTCACCGGCTGGCAAGGGTGGGTTCCGCGGATACGATATTTTTTTAAATTTTATCCCGGATGGATTTCGTCATCACTAAAAGATGTAAAAAAGGAAAAAGTGGTTCTAACGTTATTTAGCGAAATGAGAAATTTTCAAAAATTTCACCGACTGGCAAGGGTGGGTTCCGAGCATACGATTTTTTTTTTAATTTTTTACCGGATGGATTTCGTAATCACTAAAAGATGTAAAAATGAAAAAAGTGGTCCTAACGTTCTTTAGCGAAATGAGAAATTTTCAAAAATTTCACCGGCTGGCCAGGGTTGGTTCCGAGCATACGATTTTTTTTTAAATTTTTCCCGGATGGATTTCGTCATCACTAAAAGATGTAAAAAAGAAAAAAGTGGTTCTAACGTTAGTAAGCGAAATGAGAAATTTTCAAAATTGTCACCGACCAGCAAGGGTGGGTTCCTAGCATACGATTTTTTTTTTAAATTTTTCCCGGATGGATTTCGTCATCATTAAAAGATGTAAAAAAGAAAAAAGTGGTTCTAACGTTATTTAGCGAAATGAAAAATTTTCAAATATTTCACCGGCTGGCAAGTGTGGGTGCCGAGCATACGATTTTTAAAAAAAAATTTTCCCGGATGGATTTCGTCATCACTAAAAGATGTAAAAAAGAAAAAAGTGGTTCGAACGTTATTTAGCGAAATGAAAAATATTCAAACATTTCACCGTCCTGAAAGGGTGGGTTCCGAGCATACGATTTTTTTTAAATGTTTTACCGCATGGACTTCGTCATCACTAAAAGATGTAAAAAAGAAAAAAGTGGTTCTAACGTTATTTAGCGAAATGAGAAATTTTCAAAAATTTCACCGGCCGGCAAGGGTCGGTTCCGAGCATACGATTTTGCTTTAAATTTTTACCCGGATGGATTTCTTCATCACTAAAACATGTAAGAAAGAAAAAAGTGGTTCTAACGTTATTTAGCGAAATGAGAAATTTTAAAAAATTTCATCGGTTGGCAAGGGTGGGTTCCGAGCATACGATTTTTTTATTTATTTTTTTACCGGATGGCTTTTGTCATCGCTAAAAGATGTAAAAAAGAAAAAAAGTGGTTCTAACGTTATTTAGCGATATCAGGAATTTTCAAATATTTCACCGGCCTGAAAGGGCGGGTTCCGAGCATACGATTTTTAAACAAAAATTTTCCCGGATGGATTTCGTCATCACTGAAAGATGCAAAAAAGAGAAAAGTGGTTCTAACGTTATTTAGCGAAATGAAAAATATTCAAAAATTTCACCGGCCTGAAAGGGTGGGTTCCGAGCATACGATTAAAAAAAAAAAAATTCCCGGATGGATTTCATCATCACTAAAAGATGTAAAAAAGAAAAAAGTGGTTCTAACGTTATTTAGCGAAATGAGAAATATTCAAAAATTTCACCAGCTGGCAAGGGTGGGTTCCGAGCATTCAATTTTTTAAAAACTTTTTTCCCGGATGGTTTTCGTCATCACTAAAAGATGTAAAAGAGAAAAAAGTGGTTCTAACGTTATTTAGCGAAATGAGAAATATTCAAAAATTTCACCGGCTGGCAAGGGTGGGTTCCGAGCATACGATTTTTTTTAAATTTTTTCCCGGATGGATTTCGACATCACTAAAAGATGTAAAAAAGAAAAAAGTGGTTCTAACGTTATTTAGCGAAATGAGAAATATTCAAAAATTTCACCGGCTGGCAAGGGTGCGTTCCGAGCATTCAATTTTTTTTAAACTTTTTTCCCGGATGGTTTTCGTCATCACTAAAAGATGTAAAAAAGAAAAAAGTGGTTCTAACGTTATTTAGCGAAATGAGAAATTTTCAAAAATTTCACTGGCCTGAAAGGGTGTGTTCCGAGCATACGATTTTTTTAAACCGTTTTTCCCGCGTGGTTTTCGTCATCACTAAAAGATGTCATAAAGAAAAAAGTGGTTCTAACGTTATTTAACGAAATGAGAAATTTTCAAAAATTTTACCGGCTGGCAAGGGTGGGTTCCGAGCATTCAATTTTTTAAAAACTTTTTTCCCGGATGGTTTTCGTCATCACTAAAAGATGTAAAAAAGAAAAAAGTGGTTCTAACGTTAGTTAGCGAAATGAGAAATATTCAAAAATTTCACCGGCTGGCAAGGGTGGGTTTCGAGCATTCAATTTGTTTAAAACTTTTTTCCCGGATGGTTTTCGTCATCACTAAAAGATGTAAAAGAGAAAAAAGTGGTTCTAACGTTATTTAGCGAAATGAGAAATGTTCAAAAATTTCACTGGGCTGAAACGGTGGGTTACGAGCATACATTTTTTTAAAAACTTTTGCCCACGTGGTTTTCCTCATCACTAAAAGATGTAAAAAAGAAAAAAGTGGTTCTAACGTTATTAAGCGAAATGAGAAATTTTGAAAATTGTCACCGACCGGCAATGGTGGGTTCCTAGCATACGATTTTTTTAAATTTTTTTCCCGGATGGATTTCGTCATCATTAAAACATGTAAAAAAGAAAAAAGTGGTTCTAACGTTATTTAGCGAAATGAAAAATTTTCAAATATTTCACCGGCTGGCAAGGGTGGATGCCGTGCATACGATTTTTTAAAAAAAAATTTCCGGGATGGATTTCGTCATCAATAAAAGATGTAAAAAAGAAAAAAGTGTTTCTAACGTTATTTAGCGAAATGAAAAATATTCAAAAATTTCATCGGCCTGAAAGGGTGGGTTCGGAGCATACGATTTTTTTAAAAGTTTTTCCCGGATGGATTTCGTCATCACTAAAAGATGTAAAAAACAAAAAAAGTGGTTCTAACGTTGGTTAGCGAAATGAGAAATATTCAAAAATTTCACCCGCTGGCAAGGGTGGGTTCCGATCATTCAATTTTTTTTTAACTTTTTTCCCGGATGGTTTTCGTCATCACTAAAAGATGTAAAAAAGAAAAAAGTGGTTCTAACGTTATTTAGCGAAATGAGAAATTTTCAAAAATTTCGCCGGCCGGCAAGGGTGGATTCCGAGCATACGATTTTTTAAAACGTTTTCCCGGATGGATTTCGGGATCACTAAAAGATGTAAAAAAGAAAAAAGTGGTTCTAACGTTATTTAGCGAAATGAAAAAATTTCCAAAACTTTAACCGGCTGGCAAGGGTGGGTTCCGAGCATACGATTTTTTTCAAAATTTTTAGCGGATCGATATCGTCATCACTAAAAGATGTAAAAAAGAAAAAAGTGGTTCTAACGTTATTTAACGAAATGAGAAATTTTCAAAAATTTCACCGGCCGGCAAGGGTGGGTTCCGAGCATACGATTTTTTTTAAATTTTTTCCCGGATGGTTTTCGTCATCATAAAAAGATGTACAAAAGAAAAAAGCGATTCTAACGTTATTTAGCGAAATGAGAAATATTCAAAAATTTCACCGGCGGCAAGGGTGGGTTCCGAGCATACGATTTTTTTTTTAATTTTTTCCCGGATGAATTGCGTCATCACTAAAAGAAGTAAAAAGGAAAAACGTGGGTATGTCGTTATTAGCGAAATGAGAAATTTTCAAACATTTCACCGGCTGGCAAGGGTGGGTTCCGAGCATTCAATTTTTTAAAAACTTTTTTCCCGGATGGTTTTCGTCATCACTAAAAGATGTAAAAGAGAAAAAAGTGGTTCTAACGTTATTTAGCGAAATGAGAAATATTCAAAAATTTCACCGGCTGGCAAGGGTGGGTTCCGAGCATACGATTTTTTTTAAATTTTTTCCCGGATGGATTTCGACATCACTAAAAGATGTAAAAAAGAAAAAAGTGGTTCTAACGTTATTTAGCGAAATGAGAAATATTCAAAAATTTCACCGGCTGGCAAGGGTGCGTTCCGAGCATTCAATTTTTTTTAAACTTTTTTCCCGGATGGTTTTCGTCATCACTAAAAGATGTAAAAAAGAAAAAAGTGGTTCTAACGTTATTTAGCGAAATGAGAAATTTTCAAAAATTTCACTGGCCTGAAAGGGTGTGTTCCGAGCATACGATTTTTTTAAACCGTTTTTCCCGCGTGGTTTTCGTCATCACTAAAAGATGTCATAAAGAAAAAAGTGGTTCTAACGTTATTTAACGAAATGAGAAATTTTCAAAAATTTTACCGGCTGGCAAGGGTGGGTTCCGAGCATTCAATTTTTTAAAAACTTTTTTCCCGGATGGTTTTCGTCATCACTAAAAGATCTAAAAGAGAAAAAAGTGGTTCTAACGTTATTTAGCGAAATGAGAAATGTTCAAAAATTTCACTGGGCTGAAACGGTGGGTTACGAGCATACATTTTTTTAAAAACTTTTGCCCTCGTGGTTTTCCTCATCACTAAAAGATGTAAAAAAGAAAAAAGTGGTTCTAACGTTATTAAGCGAAATGAGAAATTTTGAAAATTGTCACCGACCGGCAATGGTGGGTTCCTAGCATACGATTTTTTTAAATTTTTTTCCCGGATGGATTTCGTCATCATTAAAACATGTAAAAAAGAAAAAAGTGGTTCTAACGTTATTTAGCGAAATGAAAAATTTTCAAATATTTCACCGGCTGGCAAGGGTGGATGCCGTGCATACGATTTTTTAAAAAAAAATTTCCGGGATGGATTTCGTCATCAATAAAAGATGTAAAAAAGAAAAAAGTGTTTCTAACGTTATTTAGCGAAATGTGAAATGTTCAAAAATTTCAACGGCTAGCGAGGGTGGGTTCCGAGCATACGATTTTTTTTTAAATTTTTACCGGATGGATTTCGTCATCACTAAACGATGTAAAAAAGAAAAAAATCGTTCTAACGTTATTTAGCGAAATGAAAAATATTCAAAAATTTCATCGGCCTGAAAGGGTGGGTTCGGAGCATACGATTTTTTTTAAAGTTTTTCCCGGATGGATTTCGTCATCACTAAAAGATGTAAAAAACAAAAAAAGTGGTTCTAACGTTGGTTAGCGAAATGAGAAATATTCAAAAATTTCACCCGCTGGCAAGGGTGGGTTCCGATCATTCAATTTTTTTTTAACTTTTTTCCCGGATGGTTTTCGTCATCACTAAAAGATGTAAAAAAGAAAAAAGTGGTTCTAACGTTATTTAGCGAAATGAGAAATTTTCAAAAATTTCGCCGGCCGGCAAGGGTGGATTCCGAGCATACGATTTTTTAAAACGTTTTCCCGGATGGATTTCGGGATCACTAAAAGATGTAAAAAAGAAAAAAGTGGTTCTAACGTTATTTAGCGAAATGAAAAAATTTCCAAAACTTTAACCGGCTGGCAAGGGTGGGTTCCGAGCATACGATTTTTTTCAAATTTTTTAGCGGATCGATATCGTCATCACTAAAAGATGTAAAAAAGAAAAAAGTGGTTCTAACGTTATTTAACGAAATGAGAAATTTTCAAAAATTTCACCGGCCGGCAAGGGTGGGTTCCGAGCATACGATTTTTTTAAAATTTTTTCCCGGATGGTTTTCGTCATCATAAAAAGATGTACAAAAGAAAAAAGCGATTCTAACGTTATTTAGCGAAATGAGAAATATTCAAAAATTTCACCGGCGGCAAGGGTGGGTTCCGAGCATACGATTTTTTTTTAAATTTTTTCCCGGATGAATTGCGTCATCACTAAAAGAAGTAAAAAGGAAAAACGTGGGTATGTCGTTATTAGCGAAATGAGAAATTTTCAAACATTTCACCGGCTGGCAAGGGTGGGTTCCGCGGATACGATATTTTTTTAAATTTTATCCCGGATGGATTTCGTCATCACTAAAAGATGTAAAAAAGGAAAAAGTGGTTCTAACGTTATTTAGCGAAATGAGAAATTTTCAAAAATTTCACCGACTGGCAAGGGTGGGTTCCGAGCATACGATTTTTTTTTAAATTTTTTACCGGATGGATTTCGTAATCACTAAAAGATGTAAAAATGAAAAAAGTGGTCCTAACGTTCTTTAGCGAAATGAGAAATTTTCAAAAATTTCACCGGCTGGCCAGGGTTGGTTCCGAGCATACGATTTTTTTTTAAATTTTTCCCGGATGGATTTCGTCATCACTAAAAGATGTAAAAAAGAAAAAAGTGGTTCTAACGTTATTAAGCGAAATGAGAAATTTTCAAAATTGTCACCGACCAGCAAGGGTGGGTTCCTAGCATACGATTTTTTTTTTAAATTTTTCCCGGATGGATTTCGTCATCATTAAAAGATGTAAAAAAGAAAAAAGTGGTTCTAACGTTATTTAGCGAAATGAAAAATTTTCAAATATTTCACCGGCTGGCAAGTGTGGGTGCCGAGCATACGATTTAAAAAAAAAAAATTTCCCGGATGGATTTCGTCATCACTAAAAGATGTAAAAAAGAAAAAAGTGGTTCTAACGTTATTTAGCGCAATATGAAATGTTCAAAAATTTCAGGGTGGGTTCCGAGCATACGATTTTTTTGTTAATTTTTCCCGGATGGATTTCGTCATCACTAAACGATGTAAAAAAGAAAAACGTGGTTATATCGTTATTAGCGAAATGAGAAATTTTCAAAAATTTCACCGGCTGGCAAGGGTGGGTTCCGAGGATACGATATTTTTTAAAATTTTTTCCCGGATGGATTTCGTCATCACAAAAAGATGTACAAAAGAAAAAAGCGATTCTAACGTTATTTAGCGAAATGAGAAATATTCAAAAATTTCACCGGCGGCAACGGTGGGTTCCGAGCATACGTTTTTTTTTTAAATTTTTTCCCGGATGAATTTCGTCATCACTAAAAGATGTAAAAAAGAAAAACGTGGTTATATCGTTATTAGCGAAATGAGAAATTTTCAAAAATTTCACCGGCTGGCAAGGGTGGGTTCCGAGGATACGATATTTTTTAAATTGTTCCCCGGATGGATTTCGTCATCACTAAAAGATGTAAAAAAGGAAAAAGTGGTTCTAACGTTATTTAGCGAAATGAGAAATTTTCAAAAATTTCACCGACTGGCAAGGGTGGGTTCCGAGCATACGATTTTTTTTTAATTTTTTACCGGATGGACTTCGTCATCACTAAAAGATGTAAAAATGAAAAAAGTGGTTCTAACGTTATTTAGCGAAATGAAAAATATTCAAAAATTTCACCGGCCTGAAATGGTGGGTTCCGAGCATACGATTTTTTTTTTAGTTTTTTTCCGGATGGATTTCATTATCACCAAAAGATGTAAACAAGAAAAAAGTGGTTCTAACGTTATTTAGCGAAATGAAAAATATTCAAACATTTCACCGTCCTGAAAGGGTGGGTTCCGAGCATACGATTTTTTTTAAAATGTTTTACCGCATGGATTTCGTCATCACTGAAAGATGTAAAAAAGAAAAAAGTGGTTCTAACGTTATTTAGCGAAATGAGAAATTTTCAAAAATTTCACCGGCCTGACAGGGTGGTTCCGAGCATTCGATTTTTTTAAAACTTTTTTCCCGCATGGTTTGGTCATCACAAAAAGATGTAAAAAAGAAAAAAAGTTCTAACGTGATTTAGCGAAATGAGAAATATTCAAAAATTTCACCGGCTGGCAAGGGTGGGTTCCGAGCATACGATTTTTTTTTAAATTTTTCCCGGATGGATTTCGTCATCACTAAAAGATGTAAAAAAGAAAAAAGTGGTTCTAACGTTATTTAGCGAAATGAAAAAATTTCCAATACTTTCACCGGCTGGCAAGGGTGGGTTCCGAGCATACGATTTTTTTTTAAATTTTTTACCGGATGGATTTCGTCATCACTAAAAGATGTAAAAATGAAAAAAGTGGTTCTAACGTTATTTAGCGAAATGAGAAATTTTCAAATGTTCACCGGCTGGCAAGGGTGGGTTCCGAGCATACGATTTTTTTTTAAATTTTTTACCGGATGGATTTCGTCATCACTAAAAGATGTCAAAATGAAAAAAGTGGTTCTAACGTTATTTAGCGAAATTAGAAATATTCAAAAATGTCACCGGCTGGCAAGGGTGGGTTTCGAGCATTCAGTTTTTTTAAAACTTTTTTCCCGGATGGTTTTCGTCATCACTAAAAGATGTAAAAGAGAAAAAAGTGGTTCTAACATTATTTAGCGAAATGAGAAATTTTCAAAAATTTCACTGGGCTGAAACGGTGGGTTACGAGCATACGATTTTTTAAAAACTTTTGCCCACGTGGTTTTCGTCATCACTAAAAGATGTAAAAAAGAAAAAAGTGGTTCTAACGTTATTAAGCGAAATGAGAAATTTTCAAAATTGTCACCGACCGGCAAGGGTGGGTTCCTAGCATACGATTTTTTTTAAATTTTTTCCCGGATGGATTTCGTCATCATTAAAAGATGTAAAAAAGAAAAAAGTGGTTCTAACGTTATTTAGCGAAATGAAAAATTTTCAAATCTTTCACCGGCTGGCAAGGGTGGATGCCGTGCATACGATTTTTTTTTAATTTTTTTCCGGGATGGATTTCGTCATCACTAAAAGATGTAAAAAAGAAAAAAGTGTTTCTAACGTTATTTAGCGAAATGTGAAATGTTCAAACATTTCAACGGCTGGCGAGGGTGGGTTCCGAGCATACGATTTTTTTTTAAATTTTTACCGGATGGATTTCGTCATCACTAAACGATGTAAAAAACAAAAAATTCGTTCTAACGTTATTTAGCGAAATGAAAAATATTCAAAAATTTCATCGGCCTGAAAGGGTGGGTTCGGAGCATACGATTTTTTTAAAAGTTTTCCCCGGATGGATTTCGTCATCACTAAAAGATGTAAAAAAGAAAAAAAGTGGTTCTAACGTTATTTAGAGAAATGAAAAATATTCAAACATTTCACCGGCCTGAAAGGGTGGGTTCCGAGCATACGATTTTTTTAAAAATTTTTACCGCATGGATTTCGTCATCACTAAAAGATGTAAAAAAGAAAAAAAGTGGTTCTAACGTTGTTTAGCGAAATGAGAAATATTCAAAAATTTCGCCCGCTGGCAAGGGTGGGTTCCGAGCATTCAATTTTTTGTAAACTTTTTTCCCGGATGGTTTTCGTCATCACTAAAAGATTTAAAAAAGAAACAGTGGTTCTAACGTTACTTAGCGAAATGAGAAATTTTCAAAAATTTCACTGGCCTGAAAGGGTGGGTTCCGAGCATACGATTTTTTTAAAACTTTTTTCCCGCGTGGTTTTCGTCATCACCAAAAGATGTAATAAAGAAAAAAGTGGTTCTAACGTTATTTAACGAAATGAAAAATTTTCAAAAATTTCACCGGCCGGCAAGGGTGGATTCCGAGCATACGATTTTTTAAAACGTTTTCCCGGATGGATTTCGTCATCACTAAAAGATGTAATAAAGAAAAAGTGGTTCTAACGTTATTTAACGAAATGAGAAATTTTCAAAAATTTTACCGGCTGGCAAGGGTGGGTTCCGAGCATTCAATTTTTTAAAAACTTTTTTCCCGGATGGTTTTCGTCATCACTAAAAGATGTAAAAAAGAAAAAAGTGGTTCTAACGTTATTTAGCGAAATGAGAAATATTCAAAAATTTCACCGGCCTGAAATGGTGGGTTCCGAGCATACGATTTTTTTTTTAGTTTTTTTCCGGATGGATTTCGTCATCACCAAAAGATGTAAAAAAGAAAAAAGTCGTTCTAACGTTATTTAGCGAAATGAAAAATATTCAAACATTTCACCGTCCTGAAAGGGTGGGTCCCGAGCATACGATTTTTTTTTAAATGTTTTACCGCATGGATTTCGTCATCACTAAAAGATGTAAAAAAGAAAAAAGTGGTTCTAACGTTATTTAGCGAAATGAGAAATTTTCAAAAATTTCACCGGCCGGCAAGGGTCGGTCCCGAGCATACGATTTTTTTTTAAATTTTTACCCGGATGGATTTCTTCATCACTAAAACATGTAAGAAAGAAAAAAGTGGTTCTAACGTTATTTAGCGAAATGAGAAATTTTAAAAAATTTCATCGGCTGGCAAGGGTGGGTTCCGAGCATACGATTTTTTTATTTATTTTTTTACCGGATGGCTTTTGTCATCACTAAAAGATGTAAAAAAGAAAAAAGTGGTTCTAACGTTATTTAGCGAAATGAGAAATGTTCAAAAATTTCACAAGCTGGCAACGGTGGGTTCCGAGCATACGATTTTTATTCTAATTTTTTACCGGATGGATTTCGTCATCACTAGAAGATGTAAAAAAGAAAAAAAATGGTTCTAACGTTATTTAACGAAATGAGAAATTTTCAAACATTTCACCGGCCGGCAAGCGTGGGTTCCGAGCATTCAATTTTTTTTAAACTTTTTTCCCGGATAGTTTTCGTCTTCACTAAAAGATGTAGAAAAGAAAAAAGTGGTTCTAACGTTATTTAGCGATATCAGGAATTTTCAAATATTTCACCGGCCTGAAAGGGCGGGTTCCGAGCATACGATTTTTAAACAAAAATTTTCCCGGACGGATTTCGTCATCACTAAAAGATGTAAAAAAGAGAAAAGTGGTTCTAACGTTATTTAGCGAAATGAAAAATATTCAAAAATTTCACCGGCCTGAAAGGGTGGGTTCCGAGCATACGATTTTTTTTAAAAAAATTCCCGGATGGATTTTGTCATCACTAAAAGATGTAAAAAAGAAAAAAGCGGTTCTAACGTTATTTAGAGAAATGAGAAATATTCAAAAATTTCACCAGCTGGCAAGGGTGCGTTCCGAGCATTCAATTTTTTTTAAACTTTTTTCCCGGATGGTTTTCGTCATCACTAAAAGATGTAAAAAAGAAAAAAGTGGTTCTAACGTTATTTAGCGAAATGAGAAATTTTCAAAAATTTCACTGGCCTGAAAGGGTGTGTTCCGAGCATACGATTTTTTTAAACCTTTTTTCCCGCGTGGTTTTCGTCATCACTAAAAGATGTAATAAAGAAAAAAGTGGTTCTAACGTTATTTAACGAAATGAGAAATTTTCAAAAATTTTACCGGTTGGCAAGGGTGGGTTCCGAGCATTCATTTTATTAAAAACTTTTTTCCCGGATGGTTTTCGTCTTCACTAAAAGATGTAAAAAAGAAAAAAGTGGTTCTAACGTTATTTAGCGAAATTAGAAATATTCAAAAATGTCACCGGCTGGCAAGGGTGGGTTTCGAGCATTCAGTTTTTTTAAAACTTTTTTCCCGGATGGTTTTCGTCATCACTAAAAGATGTAAAAGAGAAAAAAGTGGTTCTAACTTTATTTAGCGAAATGAGAAATTTTCAAAAATTTCACTGGGCTGAAACGGTGGGTTACGAGCATACGATTTTTTAAAAACTTTTGCCCACGTGGTTTTCGTCATCACTAAAAGATGTAAAAAAGAAAAAAGTGGTTCTAACGTTATTAAGCGAAATGAGAAATTTTCAAAATTGTCACCGACCGGCAAGGGTGGGTTCCTAGCATACGATTTTTTTTAAATTTTTTCCCGGATGGATTTCGTCATCATTAAAAGATGTAAACAAGAAAAAAGTGGTTCTAACGTTATTTAGCGAAATGAAAAATTTTCAAATATTTCACCGGCTGGCAAGGGTGGATGCCGTGCATACGATTTTTTTTAAATTTTTTTCCGGGATGGATTTCGTCATCACTAAAAGATGTAAAAAAGAAAAAAGTGTTTCTAACCTTATTTAGCGAAATGTGAAATGTTCAAAAATTTCAACGGCTGGCGAGGGTGGGTTCCGAGCATACGATTTTTTTTTAAATTTTTACCGGATGGATTTCGTCATCACTAAACGATGTAAAAAAGAAAAAATTCGTTCTAACGTTATTTAGCGAAATGAAAAATATTCAAAAATTTCATCGGCCTGAAAGGGTGGGTTCGGAGCATACGATTTTTTTAAAAGTTTTCCCCGGATGGATTTCGTCATCACTAAAAGATGTAAAAAAGAAAAAAAGTGGTTCTAACGTTATTTAGCGAAATGAAAAATATTCAACCATTTCACCGGCCTGAAAGGGTGGGTTCCGAGCATACGATTTTTTTAAAAATTTTTACCGCATGGATTTCGTCATCACTAAAAGATGTAAAAAAGAAAAAAAGTGGTTCTAACGTTGTTTAGCGAAATGAGAAATATTCAAAAATTTCGACCGCTGGCAAGGGTGGGTTCCGAGCATTCAATTTTTTTTAAACTTTTTTCCCGGATGGTTTTCGTCATCACTAAAAGATTTAAAAAAGAAACAGTGGTTCTAACGTTACTTAGCGGAATGAAAAATTTTCAAAAATTTCACTGGCCTGAAAGGGTGGGTTCCGAGCATACGATTTTTTTAAAACTTTTTTCCCGCGTGGTTTTCGTCATCACCAAAAGATGTAATAAAGAAAAAAGTGGTTCTAACGTTGTTTAACGAAATGAAAAGTTTTCAAAAAATTCACGGGCCGGCAAGGGTGGATTCCGAGCATACGATTTTTTAAAACGTTTTCCCGGATGGATTTCGTCATCACTAAAAGATGTAATAAAGAAAAAAGTGGTTCTAACGTTATTTAACGAAATGAGAAATTTTCAAAAATTTTACCGGCTGGCAAGGGTGGGTTCCGAGCATTCAATTTTTTAAAAACTTTTTTCCCGGATGGTTTTCGTCATCACTAAAAGATGTAAAAAAGAAAAAAGTGGTTCTAACGTTATTTAGCGAAATGAGAAATATTCAAAAATTTCACCGGCTGGCAAGGGTGGGTTTCGAGCATTCAATTTTTTTAAAACTTTTTTCCCGGATGGTTTTCGTCATCACTAAAAGATGTAAAAGAGACAAAAGTGGTTCTAACGTTATTTAGCGAAATGACAAATGTTCAAAAATTTCACTGGGCTGAAACGGTGGGTTACGAGCATACAATTTTTTTAAAACTTTTGCCCACGTGGTTTTCCTCATCACTAAAAGATGTAAAAAAGAAAAAAGTGGTTCTAACGTTATTAAGCGAAATGAGAAATTTTCAAAATTGTCACCGACCGGCAAGGGTGGGTTCCTAGCATACGATTTTTTTAAATTTTTTCCCGGATGGATTTCGTCATCATTAAAAGATGTAAAAAAGCAAAAAGTGGTTCTAACGTTATTTAGCGAAATGAAAAATTTTCAAACATTTCACCGACTGGCAAGGGTGGGTTCCGAGCATACGATTTTTTTTAAATTTTTTACCGGATGGACTTCGTCATCACTAAAAGATGTAAAAATGAAAAAAGTGGTTCTAACGTTATTTAGCGAAATGAGAAATTTTCAAAAATTTCACCGGCTGGCAAGGGTGGGTTCCGAGCATACGATTTTTTTTTAAATTTTTTCCCGGATGGATTTCGTCATCACTAAAAGATGTAAAAAAGAAAAAAGTGGTTCTAACGTTCTTTAGCGAAATGAGAAATTTTCAAAAATTTCACCGGCTGGCAAGGGTTGGTTCCGAGCATACGATTTTTTTTTAAATTTTTCCCGTATGGATTTCGTCATCACTAAAAGATGTAAAAAAAAAATTGGTTCTAACGTTATTTAGCGAAATGAAAAATATTCAAAAATTTCACCGGCCTGAAATGGTGGGTTCCGAGCATACGATTTTTTTTTTAGTTCTTTCCCGGATGGATTTCGTCATCACCAAAAGATGTAAAAAAGAAAAAAGTGGTTCTAACGTTATTTAGCGAAATGGAAAATATTCAAACATTTCACCGGCCTGAAAGGGTGGGTTCCGAGCATACGATTTATATAAAAGTTTTTTCCCGGATGGATTGAGTCATCACTAAAAGATGTAAAAAAGAAAAAAGTGGTTCTAACGTTATTTAGCGAAATGAAAAATTTTCAAATATTTCACCGGCTGGCAAGTCTGGGTGCCGAGCATACGATTTAAAAAAAAAAAATTTCCCGTATGGATTTCGTCATCACTAAAAGATGTAAAAAAGAAAAAAGTGGTTCTAACGTTATTTAGCGAAATATGAAATGTTCAAAAATTTCACCGGCTGGCGAGGGTGGTTTCCGAGCATACGATTTTTTTGTTAATTTTTCCCGGATGGATTTCGTCATCACTAAACGATGTAAAAAAGAAAAACGTGGTTATATCGTTATTAGCGAAATGAGAAATTTTCAAAAATTTCACCGGCTCGCAAGGGTGGGTTCCGAGGATACGATATTTTTTAAAAAAATTTCCCGGATGGATTTCGTCATCACTAAAAGATGTAAAAAAGGAAAAAGTGGTTCTAACGTTATTTAGCGAAATGAGAAATTTTCAAAAATTTCACCGACTGGCAAGGGTGGGTTCCGAGCATACGATTTTTTTTAAATTTTTTACCGGATGGACTTCGTCATCACTAAACGATGTAAAAATGAAAAAAGTGGTCTAACGTTATTTAGCGAAATGAAAAATATTCAAAAATTTCACCGGCCTGAAATGGTGGGTTCCGAGCATACGATTTTTTTTTTAGTTTTTTTCCGGATGGATTTCGTCATCACCAAAAGATGTAAAAAAGAAAAAAGTCGTTCTAACGTTATTTAGCGAAATGAAAAATATTCAAACATTTCACCGTCCTGAAAGGGTGGGTTCCGAGCATACGATTTTTTTTTAAATGTTTTACCGCATGGATTTCGTCATCACTAAAAGATGTAAAAAAGAAAAAAGTGGTTCTAACGTTATTTAGCGAAATGAGAAATTTTCAAAAATTTCACCGGCCGGCAAGGGTCGGTCCCGAGCATACGATTTTTTTTTAAATTTTTACCCGGATGGATTTCTTCATCACTAAAACATGTAAGAAAGAAAAAAGTGGTTCTAACGTTATTTAGCGAAATGAGAAATTTTAAAAAATTTCATCGGCTGGCAAGGGTGGGTTCCGAGCATACGATTTTTTTATTTATTTTTTTACCGGATGGCTTTTGTCATCACTAAAAGATGTAAAAAAGAAAAAAGTGGTTCTAACGTTATTTAGCGAAATGAGAAATGTTCAAAAATTTCACAAGCTGGCAAGGGTGGGTTCCGAGCATACGATTTTTATTCTAATTTTTTACCGGATGGATTTCGTCATCACTAGAAGATGTAAAAAAGAAAAAAAATGGTTCTAACGTTATTTAACGAAATGAGAAATTTTCAAACATTTCACCGGCCGGCAAGCGTGGGTTCCGAGCATTCAATTTTTTTTAAACTTTTTTCCCGGATAGTTTTCGTCTTCACTAAAAGATGTAGAAAAGAAAAAAGTGGTTCTAACGTTATTTAGCGATATCAGGAATTTTCAAATATTTCACCGGCCTGAAAGGGCGGGTTCCGAGCATACGATTTTTAAACAAAAATTTTTTGTTTAAAAGGAACGGATTTCTTCATCACTAAAACATGTAAGAAAGAAAAAAGTGGTTCTAACGTTATTTGTCGAAATGAGAAATTTTAAAAAATTTCATCGGCTGGCAAGGGTGGGTTCCGAGCATACGATTTTTTTATTTATTTTTTTACCCGATGGCTTTTGTCATCACTAAAAGATGTAAAAAGGAAAAAAAGTGGTTCTAACGTTATTTAGCGAAATGAGAAATGTTCAAAAATTTCACAAGCTGGCAAGGGTGGGTTCCGAGCATACGATTTTTATTCTAATTTTTTACCGGATGGATTTCGTCATCACTAAAAGATGTAGAAAAGAAAAAAGTGGTTCTAACGTTATTTAGCGATATCAGGAATTTTCAAATATTTCACCGGCCTGAAAGGGCGGGTTCCGAGCATACGATTTTTAAACAAAAATTTTCCCGGACGGATTTCGTCATCACTAAAAGATGTAAAAAAGAGAAAAGTGGTTCTAACGTTATTTAGCGCAATGAAAAATATTCAAAAATTTCACCGGCCTGAAAGGGTGGGTTCCGAGCATACGATTTTTTTAAAAAAAATTCCCGGATGGATTTCGTCATCACTAAAAGATGTAAAAAAGAAAAAAGTGGTTCTAACGTTATTTAGCGAAATGAGAAATATTCAAAAATTTCACCAGCTGGCAAGGGTGGGTTCCGAGCATTCAATTTTTTAAAAACTTTTTCCCCGGATGGTTTTCGTCATCACTAAAAGATGTAAAAAAGAAAAAAGTGGTTCTAACGTTATTTAGCGAAATGAGAAATATTCAAAAATTTCACCGGCTGGCAAGGGTGGGTTCCGAGCATACGATTTTTTTTAAATTTTTTCCCGGATGGATTTCGACATCACTAAACTATGTAAAAAAGAAAAAAGTGGTTCTAACGTTATTTAGCGAAATGAGAAATATTCAAAAATTTCACCGGCTGGCAAGGGTGCGTTCCGAGGTTCAATTTTTTTTTAACTTTTTTCCCGGCTGGTTTTCGTCATAACTAAAAGATGTAAAAAAGAAAAAAGTGGTTCTAACGTTATTTAGCGAAATGAGAAATTTTCAAACATTTCTCTGGCCTGAAAGGGTGTGTTCCGAGCATACGATTTTTTAAAACCTTTTTTCCCGCGTGGTTTTCGTCATCACTAAAAGATGTAATAAAGAAAAAAGTGGTTCTAACGTTATTTAACGAAATGAGAAATTTTCAAAAATTTTACCGGCTGGCAAGGGTGGGTTCCGAGCATTCAATTTTTTAAAAACTTTTTTCCCGGATGGTTTTCGTCATCACTAAAAGATGTAAAAAAGAAAAAAGTGGTTCTAACGTTATTTAGCGAAATGAGAAATATTCAAAAATTTCAGCGGCTGGCAAGGGTGCGTTTCGAGCATTCAATTTTTTTAAAACTTTTTTCCCGGATGGTTTTCGTCATCACTAAAAGATGTAAAAGAGAAAAAAGTGGTTCTAACGTTATTTAGAGAAATGAGAAATTTTCAAAAATTTCACTGGGCTGAAACGGTGGTTACGAGCATACGATTTTTTTAAAACTTTTGCCCACGTGGTTGTCGTCATCACTAAAAGATGTAAAAAAGAAAAAAGTGGTTCCAACGTTATTTAGCGAAATGAAAAATTTTCAAACATTTCACCGACTGGCAAGGGTGGGTTCCGAGCATACGTTTTTTTTTTAATTTTTTACCGGATGGACTTCGTCATCACTAAAAGATGTAAAAATGAAAAAAGTGGTTCTAACGTTATTTAGCGAAATGAGAAATTTTCAAAAATTTCACCGGCTGGCAAGGGTGGGTTCCGAGCATACTTTTTTTTTTAAATTTTTTCCCGGATGGATTTCGCCATCACTAAAAGATGTAAAAAAGAAAAAAGTGGTTCTAACGTTCTTTAGCGAAATGAGAAATTTTCAACAATTTCACCGGCTGGCAAGGGTTGGTTCCGACCATACGATTTTTAAAAAAATTTTCCCGTATGGATTTCGTCATCACTAAAAGATGTAAAAAAAAAATTGATTCTAACGTTCTTTAGCGAAATGAAAAATATTCAAAAATTTCACCGGCCTGAAATGGTGGGTTCCGAGCATACGATTTTTTTTTTAGTTTTTTCCCGGATGGATTTCGTCATCACCAAAAGATGTAAAAAAGAAAAAAGTGGTTCTAACGTTATTTAGCGAAATGAAAAATATTCAAAAATTTCACCGGCCTGAAAGGGTGGGTTCCGAGCATACGATTTAAAAAAAAAAAATTCCCGGATGGATTTCGTCATCACTAAAAGATGTAAAAAAGAAAAAAGTGGTTCTAACGTTATTTAGCGAAATGAGAAATTTTCAAAAATTTCACCGGCCGGAAAGGGTCGGTTCCGAGCATACGATTTTTTTTTAAATTTTTACCCGGACGGATTTCTTCATCACTAAAACATGTAAGAAAGAAAAAAGTGGTTCTAACGTTATTTGTCGAAATGAGAAATTTTAAAAAATTTCATCGGCTGGCAAGGGTGGGTTCCGAGCATACGATTTTTTTATTTATTTTTTTACCCGATGGCTTTTGTCATCACTAAAAGATGTAAAAAGGAAAAAAAGTGGTTCTAACGTTATTTAGCGAAATGAGAAATGTTCAAAAATTTCACAAGCTGGCAAGGGTGGGTTCCGAGCATACGATTTTTATTCTAATTTTTTACCGGATGGATTTCGTCATCACTAGAAGATGTAGAAAAGAAAAAAGTGGTTCTAACGTTATTTGGCGTTATCAGGAATATTCAAATATTTCACCGGCCTGAAAGGGCGGGTTCCGAGCATACGATTTTTAAACAAAAATTTTCCCGGATGGATTTCGTCATCACTAAAAGATGTAAAAAAGAGAAAAGTGCTTCTAACGTTATTTAGCGAAATGAAAAATATTCAAAACTTTCACCGGCCTGAAAGGGTGGGTTCCGAGCATACGATTTTTTAAAAAAAAATTCCCGGATGGATTTTGTCATCACTAAAAGATGTAAAAAAGAAAAAAGCGGTTCTAACGTTATTTAGAGAAATGAGAAATATTCAAAAATTTCACCAGCTGGCAAGGGTGCGTTCCGAGCATTCAATTTTTTTTAAACTTTTTTCCCGGATGGTTTTCGTCATCACTAAAAGATGTAAAAAAGAAAAAAGTGGTTCTAACGTTATTTAGCGAAATGAGAAATTTTCAAAAATTTCACTGGCCTGAAAGGGTGTGTTCCGAGCATACGATTTTTTTAAACCTTTTTTCCCGCGTGGTTTTCGTCATCACTAAAAGATGTAATAAAGAAAAAAGTGGTTCTAACGTTATTTAACGAAATGAGGAATTTTCAAAAATTTTACCGGCTGGCAAGGGTGGGTTCCGAGCATTCAATTTTTTAAAAACTTTTTTCCCGGATGGTTTTCGTCTTCACTAAAAGATGTAAAAAAGAAAAAAGTGGTTCTAACGTTATTTAGCGAAATTAGAAATATTCAAAAATGTCACCGGCTGGCAAGGGTGGGTTTCGAGCATTCAGTTTTTTTGAAACTTTTTTCCCGGATGGTTTTCGTCATCACTAAAAGATGTAAAAGAGAAAAAAGTGGTTCTAACTTTATTTAGCGAAATGAGAAATTTTCAAAAATTTCACTGGGCTGAAACGGTGGGTTACGAGCATACGATTTTTTAAAAACTTTTGCCCACGTGGTTTTCGTCATCACTAAAAGATGTAAAAAAGAAAAAAGTGGTTCTAACGTTATTAAGCGAAATGAGAAATTTTCAAAATTGTCACCGACCGGCAAGGGTGGGTTCCTAGCATACGATTTTTTTTAAATTTTTTCCCGGATGGATTTCGTCATCATTAAAAGATGTAAAAAAGAAAAAAGTGGTTCTAACGTTATTTAGCGAAATGAAAAATTTTCAAATATTTCACCGGCTGGCAAGGGTGGATGCCGTGCATACGATTTTTTTTTAATTTTTTTCCGGGATGGATTTCGTCATCACTAAAAGATGTAAAAAAGAAAAAAGTGTTTCTAACGTTATTTAGCGAAATGTGAAATGTTCAAAAATTTCAACGGCTGGCGAGGGTGGGTTCCGAGCATACGATTTTTTTTTAAATTTTTACCGGATGGATTTCGTCATCACTAAACGATGTAAAAAAGAAAAAATTCGTTCTAACGTTATTTAGCGAAATGAAAAATATTCAAATATTTCAGCGGCCTGAAAGGGTGGGTTCGGAGCATACGATTTTTTTTTAAGTTTTCCCCGGATGGATTTCGTCATCACTGAAAGATGTAAAAAAGAAAATAAGTGGTTCTAACGTTATTTAGCGAAATGAAAAATATTCAAACATTTCACCGGCCTGAAAGGGTGGGTTCCGAGCATACGATTTTTTTTAAATTTTTTACCGCATGGATTTCGTCATCACTAAAAGATGTAAAAAAGAAAAAAAGTGGTTCTAACGTTGTTTAGCGAAATGAGAAATATTCAAAAATTTCGCCCGCTGGCAAGGGTGGGTTCCGAGCATTCAATTTTTTTTAAACTTTTTTCCCGGATGGTTTTCGTCATCACTAAAAGATGTAAAAAAGAAAAAAGTGGTTCTAACGTTTTTTAGCGAAATGAGAAATTTTCAAAAATTTCGCCGGCTGGCAAGGGTGGGTTCCGAGCATACGATTTTTTAAAAGTTTTTCCCGGATGGTTTTCGTCATCACTAAAAGATTTAAAAAAGAAACAGTGGTTCTAACGTTACTTAGCGAAATGAGAAATTTTCAAAAATTTCACTGGCCTGAAAGGGTGGGTTCCGAGCATACGATTTTTTTAAAACTTTTTTCCCGCGTGGTTTTCGTCATCACCAAAAGATGTAATAAAGAAAAAAGTGGTTCTAACGTTATTTAACGAAATGAAAAATTTTCAAAAATTTCACCGGCCGGCAAGGGTGGATTCCGAGCATACGATTTTTGAAAACGTTTTCCCGGATGGATTTCGGCATCACTAAAAGATGTAAAAAAGAAAAAAGTGGTTCTAACGTTATTTAGCGAAATGAAAAAATTTCCAATACTTTCACCGGCTGGCAAGAGTGGGTTCCGAGCATACGATTTTTTTCAAATTTTTTACCGGATCGATATCGTCATCATTAAAAGATGTAAAAAAGAAAAAAGTGGTTCTAACGTTATTTAACGAAATGAGAAATTTTCAAAAATTTCACCGGCCGGCACGGGTGGGTTCCGAGCATACGATTTTTTAAAAAAAATTTCCCGGATGGTTTTCGTCATCACAAAAAGATGTACAAAAGAAAAAAGCGATTCTACCGTTATTTAGCGAAATGAGAAATATTCAAAAATTTCACCGGCGGCAAGGGTGGGTTCCGAGCATACGTTTTTTTTTAAAATTTTTTCCCGGATGAATTTCGTCATCACTAAAAGATGTAAAAAAGAAAAACGTGGTTATATCGTTATTAGCGAAATGAGAAATATTCAAAAATTTCACCGGCTGGCAAGGGTGGGTTCCGAGGAAACGATATTTTTTTAAATTTTTTCCCGGATGGGTTTCGTCATCACTAAAAGATGTAAAAAACGAAAAAGTGGTTCTAACGTTATTTAGCGAAATGAGAAATTTTCAAATATTTCACCGGCTGGCAAGGGTGGGTTCCGAGCATACGATTTTTTTTTAAATTTTTTACCGGATGGATTTCGTCATCACTAAAAGATGTAAAAATGAAAAAAGTGGTTCTAACGTTATTTAGCGAAATGAGAAATTTTCAAAATTTCACCGGCTGGCAAGTGTGGGTGCCGAGCATACGATTTTAAAAAAAAAAAATTCCCGGATGGATTACGTCATCACTAGAAGATGTAAAAAAGAAAAAAGTGGTTCTAACGTTATTTAGCGAAATATGAAATGTTCAAAAATTTCACCGGCTGGCGAGGGTGGGTTCCGAGCATACGATTTTTTTGTTAATTTTTCCCGGATGGATTTCGTCATCACTAAACGATGTAAAAAAGAAAAAAGTGGTTCTAACGTTATTTAGCGAAATGAAAAATATTCAAAAATTTCATCGGCCTGAAAGGGTGGGTTCCGAGCATACGATTTTTTTAAAAGTTTTTCCCGGATGGATTTCGTCATCACTAAAAGATGTGAAAAAGAAAAACGTGGTTATATCGTTATTAGCGAAATGAGAAATTTTCAAAAATTTCACCGGCTGGCAAGGGTGGGTTCGGAGGATACGATATTTTTTAAAAAAATTTCCCGGATGGATTTCGTCATCACTAAAAGATGTAAAAAAGGAAAAAGTGGTTCTAACGTTGTTTAGCGAAATGAGAAAATTTCAAAAATTTCACCGACTGGCAAGGGTGGGTTCCGAGCATACGATTTTTTTTTAATTTTTTACCGGATGGACTTCGTCATCACTAAAAGATGTAAAAATGAAAAAAGTGGTTCTAACGTTATTTAGCGAAATGAGAAATTTTCAAAAATTTCACCGGCTGGCAAGGGTGGGTTCCGAGCATACGATTTTTTTTTAAATTTTTTACCGGATGGATTTCGTCATCACTAAAAGATGTAAAAATGAAAAAAGTGGTTCTAACGTTATTTAGCGAAATGAGAAATTTTCAAATTTTCACCGGCTGGCAAGGGTGGGTTCCGAGCATACGATTTTTTTTTTAAATTTTTTACCGGATGGATTTCGTCATCACTAAAAGATGTCAAAATGAAAAAAGTGGTTCTAACGTTATTTAGCGGAATTAGAAATATTCAAAAATGTCACCGGCTGGCAAGGGTGGGTTTCGAGCATTCAGTTTTTTTAAAACTTTTTTCCCGGATGGTTTTCGTCATCACTAAAAGATGTAAAAGAGAAAAAAGTGGTTCTAACATTATTTAGCGAAATGAGAAATTTTCAAAAATTTCACTGGGCTGAAACGGTGGGTTACGAGCATACGATTTTTTAAAAACTTTTGCCCACGTGGTTTTCGTCATCACTAAAAGATGTAAAAAAGAAAAAAGTGGTTCTAACGTTATTAAGCGAAATGAGAAATTTTCAAAATTGTCACCGACCGGCAAGGGTGGGTTCCTAGCATACGATTTTTTTTAAATTTTCTCCCGGATGGATTTCGTCATCATTAAAAGATGTAAAAAAGAAAAAAGTGGTTCTAACGTTATTTAGCGAAATGAAAAATTTTCAAATATTTCACCGGCTGGCAAGGGTGGATGCCGTGCATACGATTTTTTTTAAATTTTTTTCCGGGATGGATTTCGTCATCACTAAAAGATGTAAAAAAGAAAAAAGTGTTTCTAACCTTATTTAGCGAAATGTGAAATGTTCAAAAATTTCAACGGCTGGCGAGGGTGGGTTCCGAGCATACGATTTTTTTTTAAATTTTTACCGGATGGATTTCGTCATCACTAAACGATGTAAAAAAGAAAAAATTCGTTCTAACGTTATTTAGCGAAATGAAAAATATTCAAAAATTTCATCGGCCTGAAAGGGTGGGTTCGGAGCATACGATTTTTTTAAAAGTTTTCCCCGGATGGATTTCGTCATCACTAAAAGATGTAAAAAAGAAAAAAAGTGGTTCTAACGTTATTTAGCGAAATGAAAAATATTCAACCATTTCACCGGCCTGAAAGGGTGGGTTCCGAGCATACGATTTTTTTAAAAATTTTTACCGCATGGATTTCGTCATCACTAAAAGATGTAAAAAAGAAAAAAAGTGGTTCTAACGTTGTTTAGCGAAATGAGAAATATTCAAAAATTTCGACCGCTGGCAAGGGTGGGTTCCGAGCATTCAATTTTTTTTAAACTTTTTTCCCGGATGGTTTTCGTCATCACTAAAAGATTTAAAAAAGAAACAGTGGTTCTAACGTTACTTAGCGGAATGAAAAATTTTCAAAAATTTCACTGGCCTGAAAGGGTGGGTTCCGAGCATACGATTTTTTTAAAACTTTTTTCCCGCGTGGTTTTCGTCATCACCAAAAGATGTAATAAAGAAAAAAGTGGTTCTAACGTTGTTTAACGAAATGAAAAGTTTTCAAAAAATTCACGGGCCGGCAAGGGTGGATTCCGAGCATACGATTTTTTAAAACGTTTTCCCGGATGGATTTCGTCATCACTAAAAGATGTAATAAAGAAAAAAGTGGTTCTAACGTTATTTAACGAAATGAGAAATTTTCAAAAATTTTACCGGCTGGCAAGGGTGGGTTCCGAGCATTCAATTTTTTAAAAACTTTTTTCCCGGATGGTTTTCGTCATCACTAAAAGATGTAAAAAAGAAAAAAGTGGTTCTAACGTTATTTAGCGAAATGAGAAATATTCAAAAATTTCACCGGCTGGCAAGGGTGGGTTTCGAGCATTCAATTTTTTTAAAACTTTTTTCCCGGATGGTTTTCGTCATCACTAAAAGATGTAAAAGAGACAAAAGTGGTTCTAACGTTATTTAGCGAAATGACAAATGTTCAAAAATTTCACTGGGCTGAAACGGTGGGTTACGAGCATACAATTTTTTTAAAACTTTTGCCCACGTGGTTTTCCTCATCACTAAAAGATGTAAAAAAGAAAAAAGTGGTTCTAACGTTATTAAGCGAAATGAGAAATTTTCAAAATTGTCACCGACCGGCAAGGGTGGGTTCCTAGCATACGATTTTTTTAAATTTTTTCCCGGATGGATTTCGTCATCATTAAAAGATGTAAAAAAGCAAAAAGTGGTTCTAACGTTATTTAGCGAAATGAAAAATTTTCAAACATTTCACCGACTGGCAAGGGTGGGTTCCGAGCATACGATTTTTTTTAAATTTTTTACCGGATGGACTTCGTCATCACTAAAAGATGTAAAAATGAAAAAAGTGGTTCTAACGTTATTTAGCGAAATGAGAAATTTTCAAAAATTTCACCGGCTGGCAAGGGTGGGTTCCGAGCATACGATTTTTTTTTAAATTTTTTCCCGGATGGATTTCGTCATCACTAAAAGATGTAAAAAAGAAAAAAGTGGTTCTAACGTTCTTTAGCGAAATGAGAAATTTTCAAAAATTTCACCGGCTGGCAAGGGTTGGTTCCGAGCATACGATTTTTTTTTAAATTTTTCCCGTATGGATTTCGTCATCACTAAAAGATGTAAAAAAAAAATTGGTTCTAACGTTATTTAGCGAAATGAAAAATATTCAAAAATTTCACCGGCCTGAAATGGTGGGTTCCGAGCATACGATTTTTTTTTTAGTTTTTTCCCGGATGGATTTCGTCATCACCAAAAGATGTAAAAAAGAAAAAAGTGGTTCTAACGTTATTTAGCGAAATGGAAAATATTCAAACATTTCACCGGCCTGAAAGGGTGGGTTCCGAGCATACGATTTATATAAAAGTTTTTTCCCGGATGGATTGAGTCATCACTAAAAGATGTAAAAAAGAAAAAAGTGGTTCTAACGTTATTTAGCGAAATGAAAAATTTTCAAATATTTCACCGGCTGGCAAGTCTGGGTGCCGAGCATACGATTTAAAAAAAAAAAATTTCCCGTATGGATTTCGTCATCACTAAAAGATGTAAAAAAGAAAAAAGTGGTTCTAACGTTATTCAGCGAAATATGAAATGTTCAAAAATTTCACCGGCTGGCGAGGGTGGTTTCCGAGCATACGATTTTTTTGTTAATTTTTCCCGGATGGATTTCGTCATCACTAAACGATGTAAAAAAGAAAAACGTGGTTATATCGTTATTAGCGAAATGAGAAATTTTCAAAAATTTCACCGGCTCGCAAGGGTGGGTTCCGAGGATACGATATTTTTTAAAAAAATTTCCCGGATGGATTTCGTCATCACTAAAAGATGTAAAAAAGGAAAAAGTGGTTCTAACGTTATTTAGCGAAATGAGAAATTTTCAAAAATTTCACCGACTGGCAAGGGTGGGTTCCGAGCATACGATTTTTTTTAAATTTTTTACCGGATGGACTTCGTCATCACTAAACGATGTAAAAATGAAAAAAGTGGTCTAACGTTATTTAGCGAAATGAAAAATATTCAAAAATTTCACCGGCCTGAAATGGTGGGTTCCGAGCATACGATTTTTTTTTTAGTTTTTTTCCGGATGGATTTCGTCATCACCAAAAGATGTAAAAAAGAAAAAAGTCGTTCTAACGTTATTTAGCGAAATGAAAAATATTCAAACATTTCACCGTCCTGAAAGGGTGGGTTCCGAGCATACGATTTTTTTTTAAATGTTTTACCGCATGGATTTCGTCATCACTAAAAGATGTAAAAAAGAAAAAAGTGGTTCTAACGTTATTTAGCGAAATGAGAAATTTTCAAAAATTTCACCGGCCGGCAAGGGTCGGTCCCGAGCATACGATTTTTTTTTAAATTTTTACCCGGATGGATTTCTTCATCACTAAAACATGTAAGAAAGAAAAAAGTGGTTCTAACGTTATTTAGCGAAATGAGAAATTTTAAAAAATTTCATCGGCTGGCAAGGGTGGGTTCCGAGCATACGATTTTTTTATTTATTTTTTTACCGGATGGCTTTTGTCATCACTAAAAGATGTAAAAAAGAAAAAAGTGGTTCTAACGTTATTTAGCGAAATGAGAAATGTTCAAAAATTTCACAAGCTGGCAAGGGTGGGTTCCGAGCATACGATTTTTATTCTAATTTTTTACCGGATGGATTTCGTCATCACTAGAAGATGTAAAAAAGAAAAAAAATGGTTCTAACGTTATTTAACGAAATGAGAAATTTTCAAACATTTCACCGGCCGGCAAGCGTGGGTTCCGAGCATTCAATTTTTTTTAAACTTTTTTCCCGGATAGTTTTCGTCTTCACTAAAAGATGTAGAAAAGAAAAAAGTGGTTCTAACGTTATTTAGCGATATCAGGAATTTTCAAATATTTCACCGGCCTGAAAGGGCGGGTTCCGAGCATACGATTTTTAAACAAAAATTTTTTGTTTAAAAGGAACGGATTTCTTCATCACTAAAACATGTAAGAAAGAAAAAAGTGGTTCTAACGTTATTTGTCGAAATGAGAAATTTTAAAAAATTTCATCGGCTGGCAAGGGTGGGTTCCGAGCATACGATTTTTTTATTTATTTTTTTACCCGATGGCTTTTGTCATCACTAAAAGATGTAAAAAGGAAAAAAAGTGGTTCTAACGTTATTTAGCGAAATGAGAAATGTTCAAAAATTTCACAAGCTGGCAAGGGTGGGTTCCGAGCATACGATTTTTATTCTAATTTTTTACCGGATGGATTTCGTCATCACTAAAAGATGTAGAAAAGAAAAAAGTGGTTCTAACGTTATTTAGCGATATCAGGAATTTTCAAATATTTCACCGGCCTGAAAGGGCGGGTTCCGAGCATACGATTTTTAAACAAAAATTTTCCCGGACGGATTTCGTCATCACTAAAAGATGTAAAAAAGAGAAAAGTGGTTCTAACGTTATTTAGCGCAATGAAAAATATTCAAAAATTTCACCGGCCTGAAAGGGTGGGTTCCGAGCATACGATTTTTTTAAAAAAAATTCCCGGATGGATTTCGTCATCACTAAAAGATGTAAAAAAGAAAAAAGTGGTTCTAACGTTATTTAGCGAAATGAGAAATATTCAAAAATTTCACCAGCTGGCAAGGGTGGGTTCCGAGCATTCAATTTTTTAAAAACTTTTTCCCCGGATGGTTTTCGTCATCACTAAAAGATGTAAAAAAGAAAAAAGTGGTTCTAACGTTATTTAGCGAAATGAGAAATATTCAAAAATTTCACCGGCTGGCAAGGGTGGGTTCCGAGCATACGATTTTTTTTAAATTTTTTCCCGGATGGATTTCGACATCACTAAACTATGTAAAAAAGAAAAAAGTGGTTCTAACGTTATTTAGCGAAATGAGAAATATTCAAAAATTTCACCGGCTGGCAAGGGTGCGTTCCGAGGTTCAATTTTTTTTTAACTTTTTTCCCGGCTGGTTTTCGTCATAACTAAAAGATGTAAAAAAGAAAAAAGTGGTTCTAACGTTATTTAGCGAAATGAGAAATTTTCAAACATTTCTCTGGCCTGAAAGGGTGTGTTCCGAGCATACGATTTTTTAAAACCTTTTTTCCCGCGTGGTTTTCGTCATCACTAAAAGATGTAATAAAGAAAAAAGTGGTTCTAACGTTATTTAACGAAATGAGAAATTTTCAAAAATTTTACCGGCTGGCAAGGGTGGGTTCCGAGCATTCAATTTTTTAAAAACTTTTTTCCCGGATGGTTTTCGTCATCACTAAAAGATGTAAAAAAGAAAAAAGTGGTTCTAACGTTATTTAGCGAAATGAGAAATATTCAAAAATTTCAGCGGCTGGCAAGGGTGCGTTTCGAGCATTCAATTTTTTTAAAACTTTTTTCCCGGATGGTTTTCGTCATCACTAAAAGATGTAAAAGAGAAAAAAGTGGTTCTAACGTTATTTAGAGAAATGAGAAATTTTCAAAAATTTCACTGGGCTGAAACGGTGGTTACGAGCATACGATTTTTTTAAAACTTTTGCCCACGTGGTTGTCGTCATCACTAAAAGATGTAAAAAAGAAAAAAGTGGTTCCAACGTTATTTAGCGAAATGAAAAATTTTCAAACATTTCACCGACTGGCAAGGGTGGGTTCCGAGCATACGTTTTTTTTTTAATTTTTTACCGGATGGACTTCGTCATCACTAAAAGATGTAAAAATGAAAAAAGTGGTTCTAACGTTATTTAGCGAAATGAGAAATTTTCAAAAATTTCACCGGCTGGCAAGGGTGGGTTCCGAGCATACTTTTTTTTTTAAATTTTTTCCCGGATGGATTTCGCCATCACTAAAAGATGTAAAAAAGAAAAAAGTGGTTCTAACGTTCTTTAGCGAAATGAGAAATTTTCAACAATTTCACCGGCTGGCAAGGGTTGGTTCCGACCATACGATTTTTAAAAAAATTTTCCCGTATGGATTTCGTCATCACTAAAAGATGTAAAAAAAAAATTGATTCTAACGTTCTTTAGCGAAATGAAAAATATTCAAAAATTTCACCGGCCTGAAATGGTGGGTTCCGAGCATACGATTTTTTTTTTAGTTTTTTCCCGGATGGATTTCGTCATCACCAAAAGATGTAAAAAAGAAAAAAGTGGTTCTAACGTTATTTAGCGAAATGAAAAATATTCAAAAATTTCACCGGCCTGAAAGGGTGGGTTCCGAGCATACGATTTAAAAAAAAAAAATTCCCGGATGGATTTCGTCATCACTAAAAGATGTAAAAAAGAAAAAAGTGGTTCTAACGTTATTTAGCGAAATGAGAAATTTTCAAAAATTTCACCGGCCGGAAAGGGTCGGTTCCGAGCATACGATTTTTTTTTAAATTTTTACCCGGACGGATTTCTTCATCACTAAAACATGTAAGAAAGAAAAAAGTGGTTCTAACGTTATTTGTCGAAATGAGAAATTTTAAAAAATTTCATCGGCTGGCAAGGGTGGGTTCCGAGCATACGATTTTTTTATTTATTTTTTTACCCGATGGCTTTTGTCATCACTAAAAGATGTAAAAAGGAAAAAAAGTGGTTCTAACGTTATTTAGCGAAATGAGAAATGTTCAAAAATTTCACAAGCTGGCAAGGGTGGGTTCCGAGCATACGATTTTTATTCTAATTTTTTACCGGATGGATTTCGTCATCACTAGAAGATGTAGAAAAGAAAAAAGTGGTTCTAACGTTATTTGGCGTTATCAGGAATATTCAAATATTTCACCGGCCTGAAAGGGCGGGTTCCGAGCATACGATTTTTAAACAAAAATTTTCCCGGATGGATTTCGTCATCACTAAAAGATGTAAAAAAGAGAAAAGTGCTTCTAACGTTATTTAGCGAAATGAAAAATATTCAAAACTTTCACCGGCCTGAAAGGGTGGGTTCCGAGCATACGATTTTTTAAAAAAAAATTCCCGGATGGATTTTGTCATCACTAAAAGATGTAAAAAAGAAAAAAGCGGTTCTAACGTTATTTAGAGAAATGAGAAATATTCAAAAATTTCACCAGCTGGCAAGGGTGCGTTCCGAGCATTCAATTTTTTTTAAACTTTTTTCCCGGATGGTTTTCGTCATCACTAAAAGATGTAAAAAAGAAAAAAGTGGTTCTAACGTTATTTAGCGAAATGAGAAATTTTCAAAAATTTCACTGGCCTGAAAGGGTGTGTTCCGAGCATACGATTTTTTTAAACCTTTTTTCCCGCGTGGTTTTCGTCATCACTAAAAGATGTAATAAAGAAAAAAGTGGTTCTAACGTTATTTAACGAAATGAGGAATTTTCAAAAATTTTACCGGCTGGCAAGGGTGGGTTCCGAGCATTCAATTTTTTAAAAACTTTTTTCCCGGATGGTTTTCGTCTTCACTAAAAGATGTAAAAAAGAAAAAAGTGGTTCTAACGTTATTTAGCGAAATTAGAAATATTCAAAAATGTCACCGGCTGGCAAGGGTGGGTTTCGAGCATTCAGTTTTTTTGAAACTTTTTTCCCGGATGGTTTTCGTCATCACTAAAAGATGTAAAAGAGAAAAAAGTGGTTCTAACTTTATTTAGCGAAATGAGAAATTTTCAAAAATTTCACTGGGCTGAAACGGTGGGTTACGAGCATACGATTTTTTAAAAACTTTTGCCCACGTGGTTTTCGTCATCACTAAAAGATGTAAAAAAGAAAAAAGTGGTTCTAACGTTATTAAGCGAAATGAGAAATTTTCAAAATTGTCACCGACCGGCAAGGGTGGGTTCCTAGCATACGATTTTTTTTAAATTTTTTCCCGGATGGATTTCGTCATCATTAAAAGATGTAAAAAAGAAAAAAGTGGTTCTAACGTTATTTAGCGAAATGAAAAATTTTCAAATATTTCACCGGCTGGCAAGGGTGGATGCCGTGCATACGATTTTTTTTTAATTTTTTTCCGGGATGGATTTCGTCATCACTAAAAGATGTAAAAAAGAAAAAAGTGTTTCTAACGTTATTTAGCGAAATGTGAAATGTTCAAAAATTTCAACGGCTGGCGAGGGTGGGTTCCGAGCATACGATTTTTTTTTAAATTTTTACCGGATGGATTTCGTCATCACTAAACGATGTAAAAAAGAAAAAATTCGTTCTAACGTTATTTAGCGAAATGAAAAATATTCAAATATTTCAGCGGCCTGAAAGGGTGGGTTCGGAGCATACGATTTTTTTTTAAGTTTTCCCCGGATGGATTTCGTCATCACTGAAAGATGTAAAAAAGAAAATAAGTGGTTCTAACGTTATTTAGCGAAATGAAAAATATTCAAACATTTCACCGGCCTGAAAGGGTGGGTTCCGAGCATACGATTTTTTTTAAATTTTTTACCGCATGGATTTCGTCATCACTAAAAGATGTAAAAAAGAAAAAAAGTGGTTCTAACGTTGTTTAGCGAAATGAGAAATATTCAAAAATTTCGCCCGCTGGCAAGGGTGGGTTCCGAGCATTCAATTTTTTTTAAACTTTTTTCCCGGATGGTTTTCGTCATCACTAAAAGATGTAAAAAAGAAAAAAGTGGTTCTAACGTTTTTTAGCGAAATGAGAAATTTTCAAAAATTTCGCCGGCTGGCAAGGGTGGGTTCCGAGCATACGATTTTTTAAAAGTTTTTCCCGGATGGTTTTCGTCATCACTAAAAGATTTAAAAAAGAAACAGTGGTTCTAACGTTACTTAGCGAAATGAGAAATTTTCAAAAATTTCACTGGCCTGAAAGGGTGGGTTCCGAGCATACGATTTTTTTAAAACTTTTTTCCCGCGTGGTTTTCGTCATCACCAAAAGATGTAATAAAGAAAAAAGTGGTTCTAACGTTATTTAACGAAATGAAAAATTTTCAAAAATTTCACCGGCCGGCAAGGGTGGATTCCGAGCATACGATTTTTGAAAACGTTTTCCCGGATGGATTTCGGCATCACTAAAAGATGTAAAAAAGAAAAAAGTGGTTCTAACGTTATTTAGCGAAATGAAAAAATTTCCAATACTTTCACCGGCTGGCAAGAGTGGGTTCCGAGCATACGATTTTTTTCAAATTTTTTACCGGATCGATATCGTCATCATTAAAAGATGTAAAAAAGAAAAAAGTGGTTCTAACGTTATTTAACGAAATGAGAAATTTTCAAAAATTTCACCGGCCGGCACGGGTGGGTTCCGAGCATACGATTTTTTAAAAAAAATTTCCCGGATGGTTTTCGTCATCACAAAAAGATGTACAAAAGAAAAAAGCGATTCTACCGTTATTTAGCGAAATGAGAAATATTCAAAAATTTCACCGGCGGCAAGGGTGGGTTCCGAGCATACGTTTTTTTTTAAAATTTTTTCCCGGATGAATTTCGTCATCACTAAAAGATGTAAAAAAGAAAAACGTGGTTATATCGTTATTAGCGAAATGAGAAATATTCAAAAATTTCACCGGCTGGCAAGGGTGGGTTCCGAGGAAACGATATTTTTTTAAATTTTTTCCCGGATGGGTTTCGTCATCACTAAAAGATGTAAAAAACGAAAAAGTGGTTCTAACGTTATTTAGCGAAATGAGAAATTTTCAAATATTTCACCGGCTGGCAAGGGTGGGTTCCGAGCATACGATTTTTTTTTAAATTTTTTACCGGATGGATTTCGTCATCACTAAAAGATGTAAAAATGAAAAAAGTGGTTCTAACGTTATTTAGCGAAATGAGAAATTTTCAAAATTTCACCGGCTGGCAAGTGTGGGTGCCGAGCATACGATTTTAAAAAAAAAAAATTCCCGGATGGATTACGTCATCACTAAAAGATGTAAAAAAGAAAAAAGTGGTTCTAACGTTATTTAGCGAAATATGAAATGTTCAAAAATTTCACCGGCTGGCGAGGGTGGGTTCCGAGCATACGATTTTTTTGTTAATTTTTCCCGGATGGATTTCGTCATCACTAAACGATGTAAAAAAGAAAAAAGTGGTTCTAACGTTATTTAGCGAAATGAAAAATATTCAAAAATTTCATCGGCCTGAAAGGGTGGGTTCCGAGCATACGATTTTTTTAAAAGTTTTTCCCGGATGGATTTCGTCATCACTAAAAGATGTGAAAAAGAAAAACGTGGTTATATCGTTATTAGCGAAATGAGAAATTTTCAAAAATTTCACCGGCTGGCAAGGGTGGGTTCGGAGGATACGATATTTTTTAAAAAAATTTCCCGGATGGATTTCGTCATCACTAAAAGATGTAAAAAAGGAAAAAGTGGTTCTAACGTTGTTTAGCGAAATGAGAAAATTTCAAAAATTTCACCGACTGGCAAGGGTGGGTTCCGAGCATACGATTTTTTTTTAATTTTTTACCGGATGGACTTCGTCATCACTAAAAGATGTAAAAATGAAAAAAGTGGTTCTAACGTTATTTAGCGAAATGAGAAATTTTCAAAAATTTCACCGGCTGGCAAGGGTGGGTTCCGAGCATACGATTTTTTTTTAAATTTTTTACCGGATGGATTTCGTCATCACTAAAAGATGTAAAAATGAAAAAAGTGGTTCTAACGTTATTTAGCGAAATGAGAAATTTTCAAATTTTCACCGGCTGGCAAGGGTGGGTTCCGAGCATACGATTTTTTTTTTAAATTTTTTACCGGATGGATTTCGTCATCACTAAAAGATGTCAAAATGAAAAAAGTGGTTCTAACGTTATTTAGCGGAATTAGAAATATTCAAAAATGTCACCGGCTGGCAAGGGTGGGTTTCGAGCATTCAGTTTTTTTAAAACTTTTTTCCCGGATGGTTTTCGTCATCACTAAAAGATGTAAAAGAGAAAAAAGTGGTTCTAACATTATTTAGCGAAATGAGAAATTTTCAAAAATTTCACTGGGCTGAAACGGTGGGTTACGAGCATACGATTTTTTAAAAACTTTTGCCCACGTGGTTTTCGTCATCACTAAAAGATGTAAAAAAGAAAAAAGTGGTTCTAACGTTATTAAGCGAAATGAGAAATTTTCAAAATTGTCACCGACCGGCAAGGGTGGGTTCCTAGCATACGATTTTTTTTAAATTTTCTCCCGGATGGATTTCGTCATCATTAAAAGATGTAAAAAAGAAAAAAGTGGTTCTAACGTTATTTAGCGAAATGAAAAATTTTCAAATATTTCACCGGCTGGCAAGGGTGGATGCCGTGCATACGATTTTTTTTAAATTTTTTTCCGGGATGGATTTCGTCATCACTAAAAGATGTAAAAAAGAAAAAAGTGTTTCTAACGTTATTTAGCGAAATGTGAAATGTTCAAAAATTTCAACGGCTGGCGAGGGTGGGTTCCGAGCATACGATTTTTTTTTAAATTTTTACCGGATGGATTTCATCATCACTAAACGATGTAAAAAAGAAAAAATTCGTTCTAACGTTATTTAGCGAAATGAAAAATATTCAAAAATTTCATCGGCCTGAAAGGGTGGGTTCGGAGCATACGATTTTTTTAAAAGTTTTCCCCGGATGGATTTCGTCATCACTAAAAGATGTAAAAAAGAAAAAAAGTGGTTCTAACGTTATTTAGCGAAATGAAAAATATTCAAACATTTCACCGGCCTGAAAGGGTGGGTTCCGAGCATACGATTTTTTTTAAATTTTTTACCGCATGGATTTCGTCATCACTAAAAGATGTAAAAAAGAAAAAAGTGGTTCTAACGTTGTTTAGCGAAATGAGAAATATTCAAAAATTTCGCCCGCTGGCAAGGGTGGGTTCCGAGCATTCAATTTTTTTTAAACTTTTTTCCCGGATGGTTTTCGTCATCACTAAAAGATGTAAAAAAGAAAAAAGTGGTTCTAACGTTTTTTAGCGAAATGAGAAATTTTCAAAAATTTCGCCGGCCGGCAAGGGTGGGTTCCGAGCATACGATTTTTTAAAAGTTTTTCCCGGATGATTTTCGTCATCACTAAAAGATTTAAAAAAGAAACAGTGGTTCTAACGTTATTTCGCGAAATGAGACATTTTCGAACATTTCACTGGCCTGAAAGGGTGGGTTCCGAGCATACGATTTTTTTAAAACTTTTTTCCCGCGTGGTTTTCGTCATCACCAAAAGATGTAATAAAGAAAAAAGTGGTTCTAACGTTATTTAAGGAAATGAGAATTTTCAAAAATTTCACCGGCCGGCAAGGGTGGATTCCGAGCATACGATTTTTTAAAACGTTTTCCCGGATGGATTTCGGGATCACTAAAAGATGTAAAAAAGAAAAAAGTGGTTCTAACGTTATTTAGCGAAATGAAAAAATTTCCAAAACTTTAACCGGCTGGCAAGGGTGGGTTCCGAGCATACGATTTTTTTCAAATTTTTTAGCGGATCGATATCGTCATCACTAAAAGATGTAAAAAAGAAAAAAGTGGTTCTAACGTTATTTAACGAAATGAGAAATTTTCAAAAATTTCACCGGCCGGCAAGGGTGGGTTCCGAGCATACGATTTTTTTTAAATTTTTTCCCGGATGGTTTTCGTCATCATAAAAAGATGTACAAAAGAAAAAAGCGATCCTAACGTTATTTAGCGAAATGAGAAATATTCAAAAATTTCACCGGCGGCAAGGGTGGGTTCCGAGCATACGATTTTTTTTTAAATTTTTTCCCGGATGAATTGCGTCATCACTAAAAGAAGTAAAAAGGAAAAACGTGGGTATGTCGTTATTAGCGAAATGAGAAATTTTCAAACATTTCACCGGCTGGCAAGGGTGGGTTCCGCGGATACGATATTTTTTTAAATTTTATCCCGGATGGATTTCGTCATCACTAAAAGATGTAAAAAAGGAAAAAGTGGTTCTAACGTTATTTAGCGAAATGAGAAATTTTCAAAAATTTCACTGGCCTGAAAGGGTGGGTTCCGAGCATACGATTTTTTTAAAACTTTTTTCCCGCGTGGTTTTCGTCATCACCAAAAGATGTAATAAAGAAAAAAGTGGTTCTAACGTTATTTAACGAAATGAAAAATTTTCAAAAATTTCACCGGCCGGCAAGGGTGGATTCCGAGCATACGATTTTTTAAAACGTTTTCCCGGATGGATTTCGGCATCACTAAAAGATGTAAAAAAGAAAAAAGTGGTTCTAACGTTATTTAGCGAAATGAAAAAATTTCCAATACTTTCACCGGCTGGCAAGGGTGGGTTCCGAGCATACGATTTTTTTCAAATTTGTTACCGGATCGATATCGTCATCACTAAAAGAAGTAAAAAAGAAAAAAGTGGTTCTAACGTTATTTAACGAAATGAGAAATTTTCAAAAATTTCACCGGCCGGCACGGGTGGGTTCCGAGCATACGATTTTTTAAAAAAATTTTCCCGGATGGTTTTCGTCATCACAAAAAGATGTACAAAAGAAAAAAGCGATTCTACCGTTATTTAGCGAAATGAGAAATATTCAAAAATTTCACCGGCGGCAAGGGTGGGTTCCGAGCATACGTTTTTTTTTATATTTTTTCCCGGATGAATTTCGTCATCACTAAAAGATGTAAAAAAGAAAAACGTGGTTATATCGTTATTAGCAAAATGAGAAATATTCAAAAATTTCACCGGCTGGCAAGGGTGGGTTCCGGCGAAACGATATTTTTTTAAATTTTTTCCCGGATGGATTTCGTCATCACTAAAAGATGTAAAAAAGGAAAAAGTGGTTCTAACGTTATTTAGCGAAATGAGAAATTTTCAAAAATTTCACCGGCTGGCAAGGGTGGGTTCCGAGCATACGATTTTTTTTTAAATTTTTTACCGGATGGATTTCGTCATCACTAAAAGATGTAAAAATGAAAAAAGTGGTTCTAACGTTATTTAGCGAAATGAGAAATTTTCAAAATTTCACCGGCTGGCAAGGGTGGGTTCCGAGCATACGATTTTTTTTTTTAATATTTTTTCCCGGATGGATTTCGTCATCACTAAAAGATGTAAAAAAGAAAAAAGTGGTTCTAACGTTATTAAGCGAAATGAGAAATTTTCAAAATTGTCACCGACCAGCAAGGGTGGGTTCCTAGCATACGATTTTTTTTTAAATTTTTTCCCGGATGGATTACGTCATCACTAAAAGATGTAAAAAACAAAAAAGTGGTTCTAACGTTATTTAGCGAAATATGAAATGTTCAAAAATTTCACCGGCTGGCGAGGGTGGGTTCCGAGCATACGATTTTTTTGTTAATTTTTCCCGGATGGATTTCGTCATCACTAAACGATGTAAAAAAGAAAAAAGTGGTTCTAACGTTATTTAACGAAATGAAAAATATTCAAAAATTTCATCGGCCTGAAAGGGTGGGTTCCGAGCATACGATTTTTTTTAAAGTTTTTCCCGGATGGATTTCGTCATCACTAAAAGATGTAAAAAAGAAAAACATGGTTATATCGTTATTAGCGAAATGAGAAATTTTCAAAAATTTCACCGGCTGGCAAGGGTGGGTTCCGAGGATACGATATTTTTCAAAAAATTTTCCCGGATGGATTTCGTCATCACTAAAAGATGTAAAAAGGAAAAAGTGGTTCTAACGTTATTTAGCGAAATGAGAAATTTTCAAAAATTTCACCGACTGGCAAGGGTGGGTTTCGAGCATACGATTTTTTTTAAATTTTTGACCGGATGGACTTCGTCATCACTAAAAGATGTAAAAATGAAAAAAGTGGTTCTAACGTTATTTAGCGAAATGAGAAATGTTCAAAAATTTCACCAGCTGGCAAGGGTGGGTTCCGAGGATACGATTTTTATTCTAATTTTTTACCGGATGGATTTCGTCATCACTAGAAGATGTAAAAGAGCAAAAAAATGGTTCTAACGTTATTTAATGAAATGAGAAATTTTCAAACATTTCACCGGCCTGAAAGGGTGGGTTCCGAGCATACGATTAAAAAAAAAAAAATTCCCGGATGGATTTCGTCATCACTAAAAGATGTAAAAAAGAAAAAAGTGGTTCTAACGTTATTTAGCGAAATGAGATATTCAAAAATTTCACCGGCTGGCAAGGGTGCGTTCCGAGCATTCAATTTTCTTTAAACTTTTTTCCCGGATGGTTTTCGTCATCACTAAAAGATGTAAAAAAGAAAAAAGTGGTTCTAACGTTATTTAGCGAAATGAGAAATTTTCAAAAATTTCACTGGCCTGAAAGGGTGTGTTCCGAGCATACGATTTTTTTAAACCGTTTTTCCCGCGTGGTTTTCGTCATCACTAAAAGATGTAATAAAGAAAAAAGTGGTTCTAACGTTATTTAACGAAATGATAAATTTTCAAAAATTTTACCGGCTGGCAAGGGTGGGTTCCGAGCATTCAATTTTTTAAAAACTTTTTTCCCGGATGGTTTTCGTCATCACTAAAAGATGTAAAAAAGAAAAAAGTGGTTCTAACGTTATTTAGCGAAATGAGAAATATTCAAAAATTTCACCGGCTGGCAAGGGTGGGTTTCGAGCATTCAATTTTTTTAAAACTTTTTTCCCGGATGGTTTTCGTCATCACTAAAAGATGTAAAAGAGAAAAAAGTGGTTCTAACGTTATTTAGCGAAATGAGAAATGTTCAAAAATTTCACTGGGCTGAAACGGTGGGTTACGAGCATACAATTTTTTTAAAACTTTTGCCCACGTGGTTTTCCTCATCACTAAAAGATGTAAAAAAGAAAAAAGTGGTTCTAACGTTATTAAGCGAAATGAGAAATTTTCAAAATTGTCACCGACCGGAAAGGGTGGGTTCCTAGCATACGATTTTTTTTAAATTTTTTCCCGGATGGATTTCGTCATCATTAAAAGATGTAAAAAAGCAAAAAGTGGTTCTAACGTTATTTAGCGAAATGAAAAATTTTCAAACATCTCACCGACTGGCAAGGGTGGGTTCCGAGCATACGATTTTTTTAAATTTTTTACCGGATGGACTTCGTCATCACTAAAAGATGTAAAAATGAAAAAAGTGGTTCTAACGTTATTTAGCGAAATGAGAAATTTTCAAAAATTTCACCGGCTGGCAAGGGTGGGTTCCGAGCATACGATTTTTTTTTAAATTTTTTTCCGGATGGATTTCGTCATCACTAAAAGATGTAAAAAAGAAAAAAGTGGTTCTAACGTTCTTTAGCGAAATGAGAAATTTTCAAAAATTTCACCGGCTGGCAAGGGTTGGTTCCGAGCATACGATTTTTTTTTTAATTTTTCCCGTATCGATTTCGTCATCACTAAAAGATGTAAAAAAAAAATTGGTTCTAACGTTATTTAGCGAAATGAAAAATATTCAAAAATTTCACCGGCCTGAAATGGTGGGTTCCGAGCATACGATTTTTTTTTTAGTTTTTTCCCGGATGGATTTCGTCATCACCAAAAGATGTAAAAAAGAAAAAAGTGGTTCTAACGTTATTTAGCGAAATGAAAAATATTCAAACATTTCACCGTCCTGAAAGGGTGGGTTCCGAGCATACGATTTTTTTTAAAATGTTTTACCGCATGGATTTCGTCATCACTAAAAGATGTAAAAAAGAAAAAAGTGGTTCTAACGTTATTTAGCGAAATATGAAATGTTCAAAAATTTCACCGGCTGGCGAGGGTGGGTTCCGAGCATACGATTTTTTTGTTAATTTTTCCCGGATGGATTTCGTCATCACTAAACGATGTAAAAAAGAAAAAAGTGGTTCTAACGTTATTTAGCGAAATGAAAAATATTCAAAAATTTCATCGGCCTGAAAGGGTGGGTTCCGAGCATACGATTTTTTAAAAAGTTTTTCCCGGATGGATTTCGTCATCACTAAAAGATGTAAAAAAGAAAAACGTGGTTATATCGTTATTAGCGAAATGAGAAATTTTCAAAAATTTCACCGGCTCGCAAGGGTGGGTTCCGAGGATACGATATTTTTTAAAAATTTTTCCCGGATGGATTTCGTCATCACTAAAAGATGTAAAAAAGGAAAAAGTGGTTCTAACGTTATTTAGCGAAATGAGAAATTTTCAAAAATTTCACCGACTGGCAAGGGTGGGTTCCGAGCATACGATTTTTTTAAAATTTTTTACCGGATGGACTTCGTCATCACTAAAAGATGTAAAAATGAAAAAAGTGGTCTAACGTTATTTAGCGAAATGAAAAATATTCAAAAATTTCACCGGCCTGAAATGGTGGGTTCCGAGCATACGATTTTTTTTTAGTTTTTTTCCGGATGGATTTCGTCATCACCAAAAGATGTAAAAAAGAAAAAAGTGGTTCTAACGTTATTTAGCGAAATGAAAAATATTCAAACATTTCACCGTCCTGAAAGGGTGGGTTCCGAGCATACGATTTTTTTTAAAATGTTTTACCGCATGGATTTCGTCATCACTAAAAGATGTAAAAAAGAAAAAAGTGGTTCTAACGTTATTTAGCGAAATGAGAAATTTTCAAAAATTTCACCGGCCGGCAAGGGTCGGTCCCGAGCATACGATTTTTTTTTTAATTTTTACCCGGATGGATTTCTTCATCACTAAAACATGTAAGAAAGAAAAAAGTGGTTCTAACGTTATTTAGCGAAATGAGAAATTTTAAAAAATTTCATCGGCTGGCAAGGGTGGGTTCCGAGCATACGATTTTTTTATTTATTTTTTTACCGGATGGCTTTTGTCATCACTAAAAGATGTAAAAAAGAAAAAAGTGGTTCTAACGTTATTTAGCGAAATGAGAAATGTTCAAAAATTTCACAAGCTGGCAAGGGTGGGTTCCGAGCATACGATTTTTATTCTAATTTTTTACCGGATGGATTTCGTCATCACTAGAAGATGTAAAAAAGAAAAAAAATGGTTCTAACGTTATTTAACGAAATGAGAAATTTTCAAACATTTCACCGGCCGGCAAGCGTGGGTTCCGAGCATTCAATTTTTTTTAAACTTTTTTCCCGGATAGTTTTCGTCTTCACTAAAAGATGTAGAAAAGAAAAAAGTGGTTCTAACGTTATTTAGCGATATAAGGAATTTTCAAATATTTCACCGGCCTGAAAGGGCGGGTTCCGAGCATACGATTTTTAAACAAAAATTTTCCCGGATGGATTTCGTCATCACTAAAAGATGTAAAAAAGAGAAAAGTGGTTCTAACGTTATTTAGCGAAATGAAAAATATTCAAAAATTTCACCGGCCTGAAAGGGTGGGTTCCGAGCATACGATTTTTTTAAAAAAAATTCCCGGATGGATTTCGTCATAACTAAAAGATGTAAAAAAGAAAAAAGTGGTTCTAACGTTATTTAGCGAAATGAGAAATTTTCAAAAATGTCACTGGCCTGAAAGGGTGTGTTCCGAGCATACGATTTTTTAAAACCTTTTTTCCCGCGTGGTTTTCGTCATCACTAAAAGATGTAATAAAGAAAAAAGTGGTTCTAACGTTATTTAACGAAATGAGAAATTTTCAAAAATTTTACCGGCTGGCAAGGGTGGGTTCCGAGCATTCAATTTTTTAAAAACTTTTTTCCGGGATGGTTTTCGTCATCACTAAAAGATGTAAAAAAGAATAAAGTGGTTCTAACGTTATTTAGCGAAATGAGAAATATTCAAAAATTTCAGCGGCTGGCAAGGGTGCGTTTCGAGCATTCAATTTTTTTAAAACTTTTTTCCCGGATGGTTTTCGTCATCACTAAAAGATGTAAAAGAGAAAAAAGTGGTTCTAACGTTATTTAGAGAAATGAGAAATTTTCAAAAATTTCACTGGGCTGAAACGGTGGTTACGAGCATACGATTTTTTTAAAACTTTTGCCCACGTGGTTTTCGTCATCACTAAAAGATGTAAAAAGAAAAAAGTGGTTCTAACGTTATTAAGCGAAATGAGACATTTTCAAAATTGTCACCGACCAGCAAGGGTGGGCTCCTAGCATACGATTTTTTTTTAAATTTTTTCCCGGATGGATTTCGTCATCATTAAAAGATGTAAAAAAGAAAAAAGTGGTTCTAACGTTATTTAGCGAAATGAAAAATTTTCAAATATTTCACCGACTGGCAAGGGTGGGTTCCGAGCATACGATTTTTTTTAAATTTTTTACCGGATGGACTTCGTCATCACTAAAAGATGTAAAAATGAAAAAAGTGTTTCTAACGTTATTTAGCGAAATGAGAAATTTTCAAAAATTTCACCGGCTGGCAAGGGTGGGTTCCGAGCATACTTTTTTTTTTTAATTTTTTCTTGGATGGATTTCGTCATCACTAAAAGATGTAAAAAAGAAAAAAGTGGTTCTAACGTTCTTTAGCGAAATGAGAAATTTTCAACAATTTCACCGGCTGGCAAGGGTTGGTTCCGACCATACGATTTTTTAAAAAATTTTCCCGTATGGATTTCGTCATCACTAAAAGATGTAAAAAAAAAAATTGATTCTAACGTTCTTTAGCGAAATGAAAAATATTCAAAAATTTCACCGGCCTGAAATGGTGGGTTCCGAGCATACGATTTTTTTTTTTAGTTTTTTCCCGGATGGATTTCGTCATCACCAAAAGATGTAAAAAAGAAAAAAGTGGTTCTAACGTTATTTAGCGAAATGAAAAATATTCAAAAATTTCACCGGCCTGAAAGGGTGGGTTCCGAGCATACGATTTTTACAAAAAAAATTCCCGGATGGATTTCGTCATCACTAAAAGATGTAAAAAAGAAAAAAGTGGTTCTAACGTTATTCAGCGAAATGAGAAATTTTCAAAAATTTCACCGGCCGGAAAGGGTCGGTTCCGAGCATACGATTTTTTTTTAAATTTTTACCCGGATGGATTTCTTCATCACTAAAACATGTAAGAAAGAAAAAAGTTGTTCTAACGTTATTTGTCGAAATGAGAAATTTTAAAAAATTTAATCGGCTGGCAAGGGTGGGTTCCGAGCATACGATTTTTTTATTTATTTTTTTACCGGATGGCTTTTGTCATCACTAAAAGATGTAAAAAGGAAAAAAAGTGGTTCTAACGTTATTTAGCGAAATGAGAAATGTTCAAAAATTTCACAAGCTGGCAAGGGTGGGTTCCGTGCATACGATTTTTATTCTAATTTTTAACCGGATGGATTTCGTCATCACTAGAAGATGTAGAAAAGAAAAAAGTGGTTCTAACGTTATTTAGCGTTATCAGGAATATTCAAATATTTCACCGGCCTGAAAGGGCGGGTTCCGAGCATACGATTTTTAAACAAAAATTTTCCCGGATGGATTTCGTCATCACTAAAAGATGTAAAAAAGAGAAAAGTGCTTCTAACGTTATTTAGCGAAATGAAAAATATTCAAAACTTTCACCGGCCTGAAAGGGTGGGTTCCGAGCATACGATTTTTTAAAAAAAATGTCCCGGATGGATTTTGTCATCACTAAAAGATGTAAAAAAGAAAAAAGCGGTTCTAACGTTATTTAGCGAAATGAGAAATATTCAAAAATTTCACCAGCTGGCAAGGGTGGGTTCCGAGCATTCAATTTTTTAAAAACTTTTTTCCCGGATGGTTTTCGTCATCACTAAAAGATGTAAAAAAGAAAAAAGTGGTTCTAACGTTATTTAGCGAAATGAGAAATATTCAAAAATTTCACCGGCTGGCAAGGGTGGGTTCCGAGCATACGATTTTTTTTGAATTTTTTCCCGGATGGATTTCGACATCACTAAAAGATGTAAATAAGAAAAAAGTGGTTCTAACGTTATTTAGCGAAATGAGAAATATTCAAAAACTTCACCGGCTGGCAAGGGTGCGTTCCGAGCATTCAATTTTTTTTAAACTTTTTTCCCGGATGGTTTTCGTCATCACTAAAAGATGTAAAAAAGAAAAAAGTGGTTCTAACGTTATTTAGCGAAATGAGAAATTTTCAAAAATTTTACCGGCTGGCAAGGGTGGGTTCCGAGCATTCAATTTTTTAAAAACTTTTTTCCCGGATGGTTTTCGTCTTCACTAAAAGATGTAAAAAAGAAAAAAGTGGTTCTAACGTTATTTAGCGAAATTAGAAATATTCAAAAATGTCACCGGCTGGCAAGGGTGGGTTTCGAGCATTCAATTTTTTTAAAACTTTTTTCCCGGATGGTTTTCGTCATCACTAAAAGATGTAAAAGAGAAAAAAGTGGTTCTAACTTTATTTAGCGAAATGAGAAATTTTCAAAAATTTCACTGGGCTGAAACGGTGGGTTACGAGCATACGATTTTTTAAAAACTTTTGCCCACGTGGTTTTCGTCATCACTAAAAGATGTAAAAAAGAAAAAAGTGGTTCTAACGTTATTAAGCGAAATGAGAAATTTTCAAAATTGTCACCGACCGGCAAGGGTGGGTTCCTAGCATACGATTTTTTTTAATTTTTTTCCCGGATGGATTTCGTCATCATTAAAAGATGTAAAAAAGAAAAAAGTGGTTCTAACGTTATTTAGCGAAATTAAAAATTTTCAAATATTTCACCGGCTGGCAAGGGTGGATGCCGTGCATACGATTTTTTTTTAATTTTTTTCCGGGATGGATTTCGTCATCACTAAAAGATGTAAAAAAGAAAAAAGTGTTTCTAACGTTATTTAGCGAAATGTGAAATGTTCAAAAATTTCAACGGCTGGCGAGGGTGGGTTCCGAGCATACGATTTTTTTTTTAATTTTTACCGGATGGATTTCGTCATCACTAAACGATGTAAAAAAGAAAAAATTCGTTCTAACGTTATTTAGCGAAATGAAAAATATTCAAATATTTCAGCGGCCTGAAAGGGTGGGTTCGGAGCATACGATTTTTTTTTAAGTTTTCCCCGGATGGATTTCGTCATCACTAAAAGATGTAAAAAAGAAAATAAGTGGTTCTAACGTTATTTAGCGAAATGAAAAATATTCAAACATTTCACCGGCCTGAAAGGGTGGGTTCCGAGCACACGATTTTTTTTAATTTTTTTACCGCATGGATTTCGTCATCACTAAAAGATGTAAAAAAGAAAAAAAGTGGTTCTAACGTTGTTTAGCGAAATGAGAAATATTCAAAAATTTCGCCCGCTGGCAAGGGTGGGTTCCGAGCATTCAATTTTTTTTAAACTTTTTTCCCGGATGGTTTTCGTCATCACTAAAAGATGTAAAAAAGAAAAAAGTGGTTCTAACGTTTTTTAGCGAAATGAGAAATTTTCAAAAATTTCGCCGGCTGGCAAGGGTGGGTTCCGAGCATACGATTTTTTAAAAGTTTTTCCCGGATGGTTTTCGTCATCACTAAAAGATTTAAAAAAGAAACAGTGGTTCTAACGTTACTTAGCGAAATGAGAAATTTTCAAAAATTTCACTGGCCTGAAAGGGTGGGTTCCGAGCATACGATTTTTTTAAAACTTTTTTCCCGCGTGGTTTTCGTCATCACCAAAAGATGTAATAAAGAAAAAAGTGGTTCTAACGTTATTTAACGAAATGAAAAATTTTCAAAAATTTCACCGGCCGGCAAGGGTGGATTCCGAGCATACGATTTTTGAAAACGTTTTCCCGGATGGATTTCGGCATCACTAAAAGATGTAAAAAAGAAAAAAGTGGTTCTAACGTTATTTAGCGAAATGAAAAAATTTCCAATACTTTCACCGGCTGGCAAGAGTGGGTTCCGAGCATACGATTTTTTTCAAATTTTTTACCGGATCGATATCGTCATCATTAAAAGATGTAAAAAAGAAAAAAGTGGTTCTAACGTTATTTAACGAAATGAGAAATTTTCAAAAATTTCACCGGCCGGCACGGGTGGGTTCCGAGCATACGATTTTTTAAAAAAAATTTCCCGGATGGTTTTCGTCATCACAAAAAGATGTACAAAAGAAAAAAGCGATTCTACCGTTATTTAGCGAAATGAGAAATATTCAAAAATTTCACCGGCGGCAAGGGTGGGTTCCGAGCATACGTTTTTTTTTTAAATTTTTTCCCGGATGAATTTCGTCATCACTAAAAGATGTAAAAAAGAAAAACGTGGTTATATCGTTATTAGCGAAATGAGAAATATTCAAAAATTTCACCGGCTGGCAAGGGTGGGTTCCGAGGAAACGATATTTTTTTAAATTTTTTCCCGGATGGGTTTCGTCATCACTAAAAGATGTAAAAAACGAAAAAGTGGTTCTAACGTTATTTAGCGAAATGAGAAATTTTCAAAAATTTCACCGGCTGGCAAGGGTGGGTTCCGAGCATACGATTTTTTTTTAAATTTTTTACCGGATGGATTTCGTCATCACTAAAAGATGTAAAAATGAAAAAAGTGGTTCTAACGTTATTTAGCGAAATGAGAAATTTTCAAAATTTCACCGGCTGGCAAGTGTGGGTGCCGAGCATACGATTTTAAAAAAAAAAAATTCCCGGATGGATTACGTCATCACTAAAAGATGTAAAAAAGAAAAAAGTGGTTCTAACGTTATTTAGCGAAATATGAAATGTTCAAAAATTTCACCGGCTGGCGAGGGTGGGTTCCGAGCATACGATTTTTTTGTTAATTTTTCCCGGATGGATTTCGTCATCACTAAACGATGTAAAAAAGAAAAAAGTGGTTCTAACGTTATTTAGCGAAATGAAAAATATTCAAAAATTTCATCGGCCTGAAAGGGTGGGTTCCGAGCATACGATTTTTTTAAAAGTTTTTCCCGGATGGATTTCGTCATCACTGAAAGATGTGAAAAAGAAAAACGTGGTTATATCGTTATTAGCGAAATGAGAAATTTTCAAAAATTTCACCGGCTGGCAAGGGTGGGTTCGGAGGATACGATATTTTTTAAAAAATTTTCCCGGATGGATTTCGTCATCACTAAAAGATGTAAAAAAGGAAAAAGTGGTTCTAACGTTATTTAGCGAAATGAGAAATTTTCAAAAATTTCACCGACTGGCAAGGGTGGGTTCCGAGCATACGATTTTTTTTTAATTTTTTACCGGATGGACTTCGTCATCACTAAAAGATGTAAAAATGAAAAAAGTGGTTCTAACGTTATTTAGCGAAATGAGAAATTTTCAAAAATTTCACCGGCTGGCAAGGGTGGGTTCCGAGCATACGATTTTTTTTTAAATTTTTTACCGGATGGATTTCGTCATCACTAAAAGATGTAAAAATGAAAAAAGTGGTTCTAACGTTATTTAGCGAAATGAGAAATTTTCAAATTTTCACCGGCTGGCAAGGGTGGGTTCCGAGCATACGATTTTTTTTTTTAATTTTTTACCGGATGGATTTCGTCATCACTAAAAGATGTCAAAATGAAAAAAGTGGTTCTAACGTTATTTAGCGGAATTAGAAATATTCAAAAATGTCACCGGCTGGCAAGGGTGGGTTTCGAGCATTCAGTTTTTTTAAAACTTTTTTCCCGGATGGTTTTCGTCATCACTAAAAGATGTAAAAGAGAAAAAAGTGGTTCTAACATTATTTAGCGAAATGAGAAATTTTCAAAAATTTCACTGGGCTGAAACGGTGGGTTACGAGCATACGATTTTTCAAAAACTTTTGCCCACGTGGTTTTCGTCATCACTAAAAGATGTAAAAAAGAAAAAAGTGGTTCTAACGTTATTAAGCGAAATGAGAAATTTTCAAAATTGTCACCGACCGGCAAGGGTGGGTTCCTAGCATACGATTTTTTTTAAATTTTCTCCCGGATGGATTTCGTCATCATTAAAAGATGTAAAAAAGAAAAAAGTGGTTCTAACGTTATTTAGCGAAATGAAAAATTTTCAAATATTTCACCGGCTGGCAAGGGTGGATGCCGTGCATACGATTTTTTTTAAATTTTTTTCCGGGATGGATTTCGTCATCACTAAAAGATGTAAAAAAGAAAAAAGTGTTTCTAACGTTATTTAGCGAAATGTGAAATGTTCAAAAATTTCAACGGCTGGCGAGGGTGGGTTCCGAGCATACGATTTTTTTTTAAATTTTTACCGGATGGATTTCGTCATCACTAAACGATGTAAAAAAGAAAAAATTCGTTCTAACGTTATTTAGCGAAATGAAAAATATTCAAAAATTTCATCGGCCTGAAAGGGTGGGTTCGGAGCATACGATTTTTTTAAAAGTTTTCCCCGGATGGATTTCGTCATCACTAAAAGATGTAAAAAAGAAAAAAAGTGGTTCTAACGTTATTTAGCGAAATGAAAAATATTCAAACATTTCACCGGCCTGAAAGGGTGGGTTCCGAGCATACGATTTTTTTTTAATTTTTTACCGCATGGATTTCGTCATCACTAAAAGATGTAAAAAAGAAAAAAAGTGGTTCTAACGTTGTTTAGCGAAATGAGAAATATTCAAAAATTTCGCCCGCTGGCAAGGGTGGGTTCCGAGCATTCAATTTTTTTTAAACTTTTTTCCCGGATGGTTTTCGTCATCACTAAAAGATGTAAAAAAGAAAAAAGTGGTTCTAACGTTTTTTAGCGAAATGAGAAATTTTCAAACATTTCGCCGGCCGGCAAGGGTGGGTTCCGAGCATACGATTTTTTAAAAGTTTTTCCCGGATGGTTTTCGTCATCACTAAAAGATTTAAAAAAGAAACAGTGGTTCTAACGTTACTTAGCGAAATGAGAAATTTTCAAAAATTTCACTGGCCTGAAAGGGTGGGTTCCGAGCATACGATTTTTTTAAAACTTTTTTCCCGCGTGGTTTTCGTCATCACCAAAATATGTAATAAAGAAAAAAGTGGTTCTAACGTTATTTAACGAAATGAAAAATTTTCAAAAATTTCGCCGGCCGGCACGGGTGGATTCCGAGCATACGATTTTTTAAAACGTTTTCCCGGATGGATTTCGGCATCACTAAAAGATGTAAAAAAGAAAAAAGTGGTTCTAACGTTATTTAGCGAAATGAAAAAATTTCCAATACTTTCACCGGCTGGCAAGGGTGGGTTCCGAGCATACGATTTTTTTCAAATTTTTTACCGGATCGATATCGTCATCACTAAAAGATGTAAAAAAGAAAAAAGTGGTTCTAACGTTATTTAACGAAATGAGAAATTTTCAAAAATTTCACCGGCCGGCACGGGTGGGTTCCGAGCATACGATTTTTTAAAAAAATTTTCCCGGAGTGTTTTCGTCATCACAAAAAGATGTACAAAAGAAAAAAGCGATTCTACCGTTATTTAGCGAAATGAGAAATATTCAAAAATTTCACCGGCGGCAAGGGTGGGTTCCGAGCATACGTTTTTTTTTTTTATTTTTTCCCGGATGAATTTCGTCATCACTAAAAGATGTAAAAAAGAAAAACGTGGTTATATCGTTATTAGCGAAATGAGTAATATTCAAAAATTTCACCGGCTGGCAAGGGTGGGTTCCGAGGAAACGATATTTTTTTAAATTTTTTCCCGGATGGATTTCGTCATCACTAAAAGATGTAAAAAAGGAAAAAGTGGTTCTAACGTTATTTAGCGAAATGAGAAATTTTCAAAAATTTCACCGGCTGGCAAGGGTGGGTTCCGAGCATACGTTTTTTTTTTCTATTTTTTCCCGGATGAATTTCGTCATCACTAAAAGATGTAAAAAAGAAAAAAGTGGTTCTAACGTTATTAAGCGGAATGAGAAATTTTCAAAATTGTCACCGACCAGCAAGGGTGGGTTCCTAGCATACGATTTTTTTTAAATTTTTTCCCGGATGGATTTCGTCATCATTAAAAGATGTAAAAAAGAAAAAAGTGGTTCTAACGTTATTTAGCGAAATGAAAAATTTTCAAATATTTCACCGGCTGGCAAGTGTGGGTGCCGAGCATACGATTTTTTAAAAAAAAATTTCCTGGATGGATTACGTCATCACTAAAATATGTAAAAAAGAAAAAAGTGGTTCTAACGTTATTTAGCGAAATATGAAATGTTCAAAAATTTCACCGACTGGCAAGGGTGGTTTCCGAGCATACGATTTTTTTTTAATTTTTTACCGGATGGACTTCGTCATCACTAAAAGATGTAAAAATGAAAAAAGTGGTTCTAACGTTATTTAGCGAAATGAGAAATTTTCAAAAATTTCACCGGCTGGCAAGGGTGGGTTCCGAGCATACGATTTTTTTTTAAATTTTTTCCCGGATGGATTTCGTCATCACTAAACGATGTAAAAAAGAAAAAAGTGGTTCTAACGTTCTTTAGCGAAATGAGAAATTTTCAAAAATTTCACCGGCTGGCAAGGGTTGGTTCCGAGAATACGATTTTTTTTAAATTTTTCCCGGATGGATTTCGTCATCACTAAAAGATGTAAAAAAAAAAAAATTGGTTCTAACGTTATTTAGCGAAATGAAAAATATTCAAAAATTTCACCGGCCTGAAATGGTGGGTTCCGAGCATACGATTTTTTTTTAAGTTTTTTTCCGGATGGATTTCGTCATCACCAAAAGATGTAAAAAAGAAAAAAGTGGTTCGAACGTTATTTAGCGAAATGAAAAATATTCAAACATTTCACCGGCCTGAAAGGGTGGGTTCCGAGCATACGATTTTTTTTAAATTTTTTACCGCATGGATTTCGTCATCACTAAAAGATGTAAAAAAGAAAAAAAGTGGTTCTAACGTTGTTTAGCGAAATGAGAAATATTCAAAAATTTCGCCCGCTGGCAAGGGTGGGTTCCGAGCATTCAATTTTTTTAAAACTTTTTTCCCGGATGGTTTTCGTCATCACTAAAAGATGTAAAAAAGAAAAAAGTGGTTCTAACGTTTTTTAGCGAAATGAGAAATTTTCAAAAATTTCGCCGGCCGGCAAGGGTGGGTTCCGAGCATACGATTTTTTAAAAGTTTTTCCCGGATGATTTTCGTCATCACTAAAAGATTTAAAAAAGAAACAGTGGTTCTAACGTTATTTAGCGAAATGAGACATTTTCGAACATTTCACTGGCCTGAAAGGGTGGGTTCCGAGCATACGATTTTTTTAAAACTTTTTTCCCGCGTGGTTTTCGTCATCACCAAAAGATGTAATAAAGAAAAAAGTGGTTCTAACGTTATTTAAGGAAATGAGAATTTTCAAAAATTTCACCGGCCGGCAAGGGTGGATTCCGAGCATACGATTTTTTAAAACGTTTTCCCGGATGGATTTCGGGATCACTAAAAGATGTAAAAAAGAAAAAAGTGGTTCTAACGTTATTTAGCGAAATGAAAAAATTTCCAAAACTTTAACCGGCTGGCAAGGGTGGGTTCGGAGCATACGATTTTTTTCAAATTTTTTAGCGGATCGATATCGTCATCACTAAAAGATGTAAAAAAGAAAAAAGTGGTTCTAACGTTATTTAACGAAATGAGAAATTTTCAAAAATTTCACCGGCCGGCACGGGTGGGTTCCGAGCATACGATTTTTTTTTAAATTTTTTCCCGGATGAATTGCGTCATCACTAAAAGAAGTAAAAAGGAAAAACGTGGGTATGTCGTTATTAGCGAAATGAGAAATTTTCAAACATTTCACCGGCTGGCAAGGGTGGGTTCCGCGGATACGATATTTTTTTAAATTTTATCCCGGATGGATTTCGTCATCACTAAAAGATGTAAAAAAGGAAAAAGTGGTTCTAACGTTATTTAGCGAAATGAGAAATTTTCAAAAATCTCACTGGCCTGAAAGGGTGGGTTCCGAGCATACGATTTTTTTAAAACTTTTTTCCCGCGTGGTTTTCGTCATCACCAAAAGATGTAATAAAGAAAAAAGTGGTTCTAACGTTATTTAACGAAATGAAAAATTTTCAAAAATTTCACCGGCCGGCAAGGGTGGATTCCGAGCATACGATTTTTTAAAACGTTTTCCCGGATGGATTTCGGCATCACTAAAAGATGTAAAAAAGAAAAAAGTGGTTCTAACGTTATTTAGCGAAATGAAAAAATTTCCAATACTTTCACCGGCTGGCAAGGGTGGGTTCCGAGCATACGATTTTTTTCAAATTTTTTACCGGATCGATATCGTCATCACTAAAAGAAGTAAAAAAGAAAAAAGTGGTTCTAACGTTATTTAACGAAATGAGAAATTTTCAAAAATTTCCCGGATGGTTTTCGTCATCACAAAAAGATGTACAAAAGAAAAAAGCGATTCTACCGTTATTTAGCGAAATGAGAAATATTCAAAAATTTCACCGGCGGCAAGGGTGGGTTCCGAGCATACGTTTTTTTTTATATTTTTTCCCGGATGAATTTCGTCATCACTAAAAGATGTAAAAAAGAAAAACGTGGTTATATCGTTATTAGCAAAATGAGAAATATTCAAAAATTTCACCGGCTGGCAAGGGTGGGTTCCGGCGAAACGATATTTTTTTAAATTTTTTCCCGGATGGATTTCGTCATCACTAAAAGATGTAAAAAAGGAAAAAGTGGTTCTAACGTTATTTAGCGAAATGAGAAATTTTCAAAAATTTCACCGGCTGGCAAGGGTGGGTTCCGAGCATACGATTTTTTTTTAAATTTTTTACCGGATGGATTTCGTCATCACTAAAAGATGTAAAAATGAAAAAAGTGGTTCTAACGTTATTTAGCGAAATGAGAAATTTTCAAAATTTCACCGGCTGGCAAGGGTGGGTTCCGAGCATACGATTTTTTTTTTTTATATTTTTTCCCGGATGGATTTCGTCATCACTAAAAGATGTAAAAAAGAAAAAAGTGGTTCTAACGTTATTAAGCGAAATGAGAAATTTTCAAAATTGTCACCGACCAGCAAGGGTGGGTTCCTAGCATACGATTTTTTTTTAAATTTTTTCCCGGATGGATTACGTCATCACTAAAAGATGTAAAAAAGAAAAAAGTGGTTCTAACGTTATTTAGCGAAATATGAAATGTTCAAAAATTTCACCGGCTGGCGAGGGTGGGTTCCGAGCATACGATTTTTCTGTTAATTTTTCCCGGATGGATTTCGTCATCACTAACCGATGTAAAAAAGAAAAAAGTGGTTCTAACGTTATTTAACGAAATGAAAAATATTCAAAAATTTCATCGGCCTGAAAGGGTGGGTTCCGAGCATACGATTTTTTTAAAAGTTTTTCCCGGATGGATTTCGTCATCACTAAAAGATGTAAAAAAGAAAAACATGGTTATATCGTTATTAGCGAAATGAGAAATGTTCAAAAATTTCACCGGCTGGCAAGGGTGGGTTCCGAGGATACGATATTTTTCAAAAAATTTTCCCGGATGGATTTCGTCATCACTAAAAGATGTAAAAAGGAAAAAGTGGTTCTAACGTTATTTAGCGAAATGAGAAATTTTCAAAAATTTCACCGACTGGCAAGGGTGGGTTTCGAGCATACGATTTTTTTTAAATTTTTGACCGGATGGACTTCGTCATCACTAAAAGATGTAAAAATGAAAAAAGTGGTTCTAACGTTATTTAGCGAAATGAGAAATGTTCAAAAATTTCACCAGCTGGCAAGGGTGGGTTCCGAGGATACGATTTTTATTCTAATTTTTTACCGGATGGATTTCGTCATCACTAGAAGATGTAAAAGAGCAAAAAAATGGTTCTAACGTTATTTAATGAAATGAGAAATTTTCAAACATTTCACCGGCCTGAAAGGGTGGGTTCCGAGCATACGATTAAAAAAAAAAAAATTCCCGGATGGATTTCGTCATCACTAAAAGATGTAAAAAAGAAAAAAGTGGTTCTAACGTTATTTAGCGAAATGAGATATTCAAAAATTTCACCGGCTGGCAAGGGTGCGTTCCGAGCATTCAATTTTCTTTAAACTTTTTTCCCGGATGGTTTTCGTCATCACTAAAAGATGTAAAAAAGAAAAAAGTGGTTCTAACGTTATTTAGCGAAATGAGAAATTTTCAAAAATTTCACTGGCCTGAAAGGGTGTGTTCCGAGCATACGATTTTTTTAAACCGTTTTTCCCGCGTGGTTTTCGTCATCACTAAAAGATGTAATAAAGAAAAAAGTGGTTCTAACGTTATTTAACGAAATGATAAATTTTCAAAAATTTTACCGGCTGGCAAGGGTGGGTTCCGAGCATTCAATTTTTTAAAAACTTTTTTCCCGGATGGTTTTCGTCATCACTAAAAGATGTAAAAAAGAAAAAAGTGGTTCTAACGTTATTTAGCGAAATGAGAAATATTCAAAAATTTCACCGGCTGGCAAGGGTGGGTTTCGAGCATTCAATTTTTTTAAAACTTTTTTCCCGGATGGTTTTCGTCATCACTAAAAGATGTAAAAGAGAAAAAAGTGGTTCTAATGTTATTTAGCGAAATGAGAAATGTTCAAAAATTTCACTGGGCTGAAACGGTGGGTTACGAGCATACAATTTTTTTAAAACTTTTGCCCACGTGGTTTTCCTCATCACTAAAAGATGTAAAAAAGAAAAAAGTGGTTCTAACGTTATTAAGCGAAATGAGAAATTTTCAAAATTGTCACCGACCGGCAAGGGTGGGTTCCTAGCATACGATTTTTTTTAAATTTTTTCCCGGATGGATTTCGTCATCATTAAAAGATGTAAAAAAGCAAAAAGTGGTTCTAACGTTATTTAGCGAAATGAAAAATTTTCAAACATCTCACCGACTGGCAAGGGTGGGTTCCGAGCATACGATTTTTTTAAATTTTTTACCGGATGGACTTCGTCATCACTAAAAGATGTAAAAATGAAAAAAGTGGTTCTAACGTTATTTAGCGAAATGAGAAATTTTCAAAAATTTCACCGGCTGGCAAGGGTTGGTTCCGAGCATACGATTTTTTTTTTAATTTTTCCCGTATGGATTTCGTCATCACTAAAAGATGTAAAAAAAAAATTGGTTCTAACGTTATTTAGCGAAATGAAAAATATTCAAAAATTTCACCGGCCTGAAATGGTGGGTTCCGAGCATACGATTTTTTTTTTAGTTTTTTCCCGGATGGATTTCGTCATCACCAAAAGATGTAAAAAAGAAAAAAGTGGTTCTAACGTTATTTAGCGAAATGAAAAATTTTCAAATATTTCACCGGCTGGCAAGGCAGGGTGCCGAGCATACGATTTAAAAAAAAAAAATTTCCCGGATGGATTTCGTCATCACTAAAAGATGTAAAAAAGAAAAAAGTGGTTCTAACGTTATTTAGCGAAATATGAAATGTTCAAAAATTTCACCGGCTGGCGAGGGTGGGTTCCGAGCATACGATTTTTTTGTTAATTTTTCCCGGATGGATTTCGTCATCACTAAACGATGTAAAAAAGAAAAAAGTGGTTCTAACGTTATTTAGCGAAATGAAAAATATTCAAAAATTTCATCGGCCTGAAAGGGTGGGTTCCGAGCATACGATTTTTTAAAAAGTTTTTCCCGGATGGATTTCGTCATCACTAAAAGATGTAAAAAAGAAAAACGTGGTTATATCGTTATTAGCGAAATGAGAAATTTTCAAAAATTTCACCGGCTCGCAAGGGTGGGTTCCGAGGATACGATATTTTTTAAAAAATTTTCCCGGATGGATTTCGTCATCACTAAAAGATGTAAAAAAGGAAAAAGTGGTTCTAACGTTATTTAGCGAAATGAGAAATTTTCAAAAATTTCACCGACTGGCAAGGGTGGGTTCCGAGCATACGATTTTTTTAAAATTTTTTACCGGATGGACTTCGTCATCACTAAAAGATGTAAAAATGAAAAAAGTGGTCTAACGTTATTTAGCGAAATGAAAAATATTCAAAAATTTCACCGGCCTGAAATGGTGGGTTCCGAGCATACGATTTTTTTTTTAGTTTTTTTCCGGATGGATTTCGTCATCACCAAAAGATGTAAAAAAGAAAAAAGTGGTTCTAACGTTATTTAGCGAAATGAAAAATATTCAAACATTTCACCGTCCTGAAAGGGTGGGTTCCGAGCATACGATTTTTTTTAAAATGTTTTACCGCATGGATTTCGTCATCACTAAAAGATGTAAAAAAGAAAAAAGTGGTTCTAACGTTATTTAGCGAAATGAGAAATTTTCAAAAATTTCACCGGCCGGCAAGGGTCGGTCCCGAGCATACGATTTTTTTTTTAATTTTTACCCGGATGGATTTCTTCATCACTAAAACATGTAAGAAAGAAAAAAGTGGTTCTAACGTTATTTAGCGAAATGAGAAATTTTAAAAAATTTCATCGGCTGGCAAGGGTGGGTTCCGAGCATACGATTTTTTTATTTATTTTTTTACCGGATGGCTTTTGTCATCACTAAAAGATGTAAAAAAGAAAAAAGTGGTTCTAACGTTATTTAGCGAAATGAGAAATGTTCAAAAATTTCACAAGCTGGCAAGGGTGGGTTCCGAGCATACGATTTTTATTCTAATTTTTTACCGGATGGATTTCGTCATCACTAGAAGATGTAAAAAAGAAAAAAAATGGTTCTAACGTTATTTAACGAAATGAGAAATTTTCAAACATTTCACCGGCCGGCAAGCGTGGGTTCCGAGCATTCAATTTTTTTTAAACTTTTTTCCCGGATAGTTTTCGTCTTCACTAAAAGATGTAGAAAAGAAAAAAGTGGTTCTAACGTTATTTAGCGATATAAGGAATTTTCAAATATTTCACCGGCCTGAAAGGGCGGGTTCCGAGCATACGATTTTTAAACAAAAATTTTCCCGGATGGATTTCGTCATCACTAAAAGATGTAAAAAAGAGAAAAGTGGTTCTAACGTTATTTAGCGAAATGAAAAATATTCAAAAATTTCACCGGCCTGAAAGGGTGGGTTCCGAGCATACGATTTTTTTTAAAAAAATTCCCGGATGGATTTCGTCATAACTAAAAGATGTAAAAAAGAAAAAAGTGGTTCTAACGTTATTTAGCGAAATGAGAAATTTTCAAAAATTTCACTGGCCTGCAAGGGTGTGTTCCGAGCATACGATTTTTTAAAACCTTTTTTCCCGCGTGGTTTTCGTCATCACTAAAAGATGTAATAAAGAAAAAAGTGGTTCTAACGTTATTTAACGAAATGAGAAATTTTCAAAAATTTTACCGGCTGGCAAGGGTGGGTTCCGAGCATTCAATTTTTTAAAAACTTTTTTCCGGGATGGTTTTCGTCATCACTAAAAGATGTAAAAAAGAATAAAGTGGTTCTAACGTTATTTAGCGAAATGAGAAATATTCAAAAATTTCAGCGGCTGGCAAGGGTGCGTTTCGAGCATTCAATTTTTTTAAAACTTTTTTCCCGGATGGTTTTCGTCATCACTAAAAGATGTAAAAGAGAAAAAAGTGGTTCTAACGTTATTTAGAGAAATGAGAAATTTTCAAAAATTTCACTGGGCTGAAACGGTGGTTACGAGCATACGATTTTTTGAAAACTTTTGCCCACGTGGTTTTCGTCATCCCTAAAAGATGTAAAAAGAAAAAAGTGGTTCTAACGTTATTAAGCGAAATGAGACATTTTCAAAATTGTCACCGACCAGCAAGGGTGGGTTCCTAGCATACGATTTTTTTTTAAATTTTTTCCCGGATGGATTTCGTCATCATTAAAAGATGTAAAAAAGAAAAAAGTGGTTCTAACGTTATTTAGCGAAATGAAAAATTTTCAAATATTTCACCGACTGGCAAGGGTGGGTTCCGAGCATACGATTTTTTTTAAATTTTTTACCGGATGGACTTCGTCATCACTAAAAGATGTAAAAATGAAAAAAGTGTTTCTAACGTTATTTAGCGAAATGAGAAATTTTCAAAAATTTCACCGGCTGGCAAGGGTGGGTTCCGAGCATACTTTTTTTTTTAAATTTTTTCTTGGATGGATTTCGTCATCACTAAAAGATGTAAAAAAGAAAAAAGTGGTTCTAACGTTCTTTAGCGAAATGAGAAATTTTCAACAATTTCACCGGCTGGCAAGGGTTGGTTCCGACCATACGATTTTTTAAAAAATTTTCCCGTATGGATTTCGTCATCACTAAAAGATGTAAAAAAAAAAATTGATTCTAACGTTCTTTAGCGAAATGAAAAATATTCAAAAATTTCACCGGCCTGAAATGGTGGGTTCCGAGCATACGATTTTTTTTTTTAGTTTTTTCCCGGATGGATTTCGTCATCACCAAAAGATGTAAAAAAGAAAAAAGTGGTTCTAACGTTATTTAGCGAAATGAAAAATATTCAAAAATTTCACCGGCCTGAAAGGGTGGGTTCCGAGCATACGATTTTTACAAAAAAAATTCCCGGATGGATTTCGTCATCACTAAAAGATGTAAAAAAGAAAAAAGTGGTTCTAACGTTATTTAGCGAAATGAGAAATTTTCAAAAATTTCACCGGCCGGAAAGGGTCGGTTCCGAGCATACGATTTTTTTTTAAATTTTTACCCGGATGGATTTCTTCATCACTAAAACATGTAAGAAAGAAAAAAGTTGTTCTAACGTTATTTGTCGAAATGAGAAATTTTAAAAAATTTAATCGGCTGGCAAGGGTGGGTTCCGAGCATACGATTTTTTTATTTATTTTTTTACCGGATGGCTTTTGTCATCACTAAAAGATGTAAAAAGGAAAAAAAGTGGTTCTAACGTTATTTAGCGAAATGAGAAATGTTCAAAAATTTCACAAGCTGGCAAGGGTGGGTTCCGTGCATACGATTTTTATTCTAATTTTTAACCGGATGGATTTCGTCATCACTAGAAGATGTAGAAAAGAAAAAAGTGGTTCTAACGTTATTTAGCGTTATCAGGAATATTCAAATATTTCACCGGCCTGAAAGGGCGGGTTCCGAGCATACGATTTTTAAACAAAAATTTTCCCGGATGGATTTCGTCATCACTAAAAGATGTAAAAAAGAGAAAAGTGCTTCTAACGTTATTTAGCGAAATGAAAAATATTCAAAACTTTCACCGGCCTGAAAGGGTGGGTTCCGAGCATACGATTTTTTAAAAAAAATGTCCCGGATGGATTTTGTCATCACTAAAAGATGTAAAAAAGAAAAAAGCGGTTCTAACGTTATTTAGCGAAATGAGAAATATTCAAAAATTTCACCAGCTGGCAAGGGTGGGTTCCGAGCATTCAATTTTTTAAAAACTTTTTTCCCGGATGGTTTTCGTCATCACTAAAAGATGTAAAAAAGAAAAAAGTGGTTCTAACGTTATTTAGCGAAATGAGAAATATTCAAAAATTTCACCGGCTGGCAAGGGTGGGTTCCGAGCATACGATTTTTTTTGAATTTTTTCCCGGATGGATTTCGACATCACTAAAAGATGTAAATAAGAAAAAAGTGGTTCTAACGTTATTTAGCGAAATGAGAAATATTCAAAAACTTCACCGGCTGGCAAGGGTGCGTTCCGAGCATTCAATTTGTTTAAAACTTTTTCCCGGATGGTTTTCGTCATCACTAAAAGATGTAAAAAAGAAAAAAGTGGTTCTAACGTTATTTAGCGAAATGAGAAATTTTCAAAAATTTTACCGGCTGGCAAGGGTGGGTTCCGAGCATTCAATTTTTTAAAAACTTTTTTCCCGGATGGTTTTCGTCTTCACTAAAAGATGTAAAAAAGAAAAAAGTGGTTCTAACGTTATTTAGCGAAATTAGAAATATTCAAAAATGTCACCGGCTGGCAAGGGTGGGTTTCGAGCATTCAATTTTTTTAAAACTTTTTTCCCGGATGGTTTTCGTCATCACTAAAAGATGTAAAAGAGCAAAAAGTGGTTCTAACTTTATTTAGCGAAATGAGAAATTTTCAAAAATTTCACTGGGCTGAAACGGTGGGTTACGAGCATACGATTTTTTAAAAACTTTTGCCCACGTGGTTTTCGTCATCACTAAAAGATGTAAAAAAGAAAAAAGTGGTTCTAACGTTATTAAGCGAAATGAGAAATTTTCAAAATTGTCACCGACCGGCAAGGGTGGGTTCCTAGCATACGATTTTTTTTAAATTTTTTCCCGGATGGATTTCGTCATCATTAAAAGATGTAAAAAAGAAAAAAGTGGTTCTAACGTTATTTAGCGAAATGAAAAATTTTCAAATATTTCACCGGCTGGCAAGGGTGGATGCCGTGCATACGATTTTTTTTAAATTTTTTTCCGGGATGGATTTCGTCATCACTAAAAGATGTAAAAAAGAAAAAAGTGTTTCTAACGTTATTTAGCGAAATGTGAAATGTTCAAAAATTTCAACGGCTGGCGAGGGTGGGTTCCAAGCATACGATTTTTTTTTAAATTTTTACCGGATGGATTTCGTCATCACTAAACGATGTAAAAAAGAAAAAATTCGTTCTAACGTTATTTAGCGAAATGAAAAATATTCAAAAATTTCATCGGCCTGAAAGGGTGGGTTCGGAGCATACGATTTTTTTTTAAGTTTTCCCCGGATGGATTTCGTCATCACTAAAAGATGTAAAAAAGAAAAACATGGTTATATCGTTATTAGCGAAATGAGAAATTTTCAAAAATTTCACCGGCTGGCAAGGGTGGGTTCCGAGGATACGATATTTTTTAAAAAATTTTCCCGGATGGATTTCGTCATCACTAAAAGATGTAAAAAGGAAAAAGTGGTTCTAACGTTATTTAGCGAAATGAGAAATTTTCAAAAATTTCACCGAGTGGCAAGGGTGGGTTTCGAGCATACGATTTTTTTTAAATTTTTTACCGGATGGACTTCGTCATCACTAAAAGATGTAAAAATGAAAAAAGTGGTTCTAACGTTATTTAGCGAAATGAGAAATTTTCAAAAATTTCACCGGCTGGCAAGGGTGGGTTCCGAGCATACGATTTTTTTTTAAATTTTTTCCCGGATGGATTTCGTCATCACTAAAAGATGTAAAAAAGAAAAAAGTGTTTCTAACGTTCTTTAGCGAAATGAGAAATTTTCAAAAATTTCACCGGCTGGCAAGGGTCGGTTCCGAGCATACGATTTTGCTTTAAATTTTTACCCGGATGGATTTCTTCATCACTAAAACATGTAAGAAAGAAAAAAGTGGTTCTAACGTTATTTAGCGAAATGAGAAATTTTAAAAAATTTCATCGGTTGGCAAGGGTGGGTTCCGAGCATACGATTTTTTTATTTATTTTTTTACCGGATGGCTTTTGTCATCGCTAAAAGATGTAAAAAAGAAAAAAAGTGGTTCTAACGTTATTTAGCGAAATGAGAAATGTTCAAAAATTTCACCAGCTGGCAAGGTTGGGTTCCGAGCATACGATTTTTATTCTAATTTTTTACCGGATGGATTTCGTCATCACTAGAAGATGTAAAAAAGCAAAAAAATGGTTCTAACGTTATTTAATGAAATGAGAAATTTTCAAACATTTCACCGGCCGGCAAGCGTGGGTTCCGAGCATTCAATTTTTTTTAAACTTTTTTCCCGGATAATTTTCGTCTTCACTAAAAGATGTAGAAAAGAAAAAAGTGGTTCTAACGTTATTTAGCGATATCAGGACTTTTCAAATATTTCACCGGCCTGAAAGGGCGGGTTCCGAGCATACGATTTTTAAACAAAAATTTTCCCGGATGGATTTCGTCATCACTAAAAGATGTAAAAAAGAGAAAAGTGGTTCTAACGTTATTTAGCGAAATGAAAAATATTCAAAAATTTCACCGGCCTGAAAGGGTGGGTTCCGAGCATACGATTAAAAAAAAAAAATTTCCCGGATGGATTTCGTCATCACTAAAAGATGTAAAAAAGAAAAAAATGGTTCTAACGTTATTTAGCGAAATGAGATATTCAAAAATTTCACCGGCTGGCAAGGGTGCGTTCCGAGCATTCAATTTTTTTTAAACTTTTTTCCCGGATGGTTTTCGTCATCACTAAAAGATGTAAAAAAGAAAAAAGTGGTTCTAACGTTATTTAGCGAAATGAGAAATTTTCAAAAATTTCACTGGCCTGAAAGGGTGTGTTCCGAGCATACGATTTTTTTAAACCGTTTTACCCGCGTGGTTTTCGTCATCACTAAAAGATGTAATAAAGAAAAAAGTGGTTCTAACGTTATTTAACGAAATGAGAAATTTTCAAAAAATTTACCGGCTGGCAAGGGTGGGTTCCGAGCATTCAATTTTTTAAAAACTTTTTTCCCGGATGGTTTTCGTCATCACTAAAAGATGTAAAAAAGAAAAAAGTGGTTCTAACGTTATTTAGCGAAATGAGAAATATTCAAAAATTTCACCGGCTGGCAAGGGTGGGTTTCGAGCATTCAATTTTTTTAAAACTTTTTTCCCGGATGGTTTTCGTCATCACTAAAAGATGTAAAAGAGAAAAAAGTGGTTCTAACGTTATTTAGCGAAATGAGAAATGTTCAAAAATTTCACTGGGCTGAAACGGTGGGTTACGAGCATACAATTTTTTTTAAACTTTTGCCCACGTGGTTTTCCTCATCACTAAAAGATGTAAAAAAGAAAAAAGTGGTTCTAACGTTATTAACCGAAATGAGAAATTTTCAAAATTGTCACCGACCGGCAAGGGTGGGTTCCTAGCATACGATTTTTTTTAAATTTTTTCCCGGATGGTTTTCGTCATCATTAAAAGATGTAAAAAAGCAAAAAGTGGTTCTAACGTTATTTAGCGAAATGAAAAATTTTCAAACATCTCACCGACTGGCAAGGGTGGGTTCCGAGCATACGATTTTTTTTAAATTTTTTACCGGATGGACTTCGTCATCACTAAAAGATGTAAAAATGAAAAAAGTGGTTCTAACGTTATTTAGCGAAATGAGAAATTTTCAAAAATTTCACCGGCTGGCAAGGGTGGGTTCCGAGCATACGATTTTTTTTTAAATTTTTTCCCGGATGGATTTCGTCATCACTAAAAGATGTAAAAAAGAACAAAGTGGTTCTAACGTTCTTTAGCGAAATGAGAAATTTTCAAAAATTTCACCGGCTGGCAAGGGTTGGTTCCGAGCATACGATTTTTTTTTTAATTTTTCCCGTATGGATTTCGTCATCACTAAAAGATGTAAAAAAAAAATTGGTTCTAACGTTATTTAGCGAAATGAAAAATATTCAAAAATTTCACCGGCCTGAAATGGTGGGTTCCGAGCATACGATTTTTTTTTTAGTTTTTTCCCGGATGGATTTCGTCATCACCAAAAGATGTAAAAAAGAAAAAAGTGGTTCTAACGTTATTTAGCGAAATGGAAAATATTCAAACATTTCACCGGCCTGAAAGGGTGGGTTCCGAGCATACGATTTATTTAAAAGTTTTTTCCCGGATGGATTTCGTCATCACTAAAAGATGTAAAAAAGAAAAAAGTGGTTCTAACGTTATTTAGCGAAATGAAAAATTTTCAAATATTTCACCGCCTGGCAAGGCTGGGTGCCGAGCATACGATTTAAAAAAAAAAAATTTCCCGGATGGATTTCGTCATCACTAAAAGATGTAAAAAAGAAAAAAGTGGTTCTAACGTTATTTAGCGAAATATGAAATGTTCAAAAATTTCACCGGCTGGCGAGGGTGGGTTCCGAGCATACGATTTTTTTGTTAATTTTTCCCGGATGGATTTCGTCATCACTAAAGATGTAAAAAAGAAAAAAGTGGTTCTAACGTTATTTAGCGAAATGAAAAATATTCAAAAATTTCATCGGCCTGAAAGGGTGGGTTCCGAGCATACGATTTTTTAAAAAGTTTTTCCCGGATGGATTTCGTCATCACTAAAAGATGTAAAAAAGAAAAACGTGGTTATATCGTTATTAGCGAAATGAGAAATTTTCAAAAATTTCACCGGCTCGCAAGGGTGGGTTCCGAGGATACGATATTTTTTAAAAATTTTTCCCGGATGGATTTCGTCATCACTAAAAGATGTAAAAAAGGAAAAAGTGGTTCTAACGTAATTTAGCGAAATGAGAAATTTTCAAAAATTTCACCGACTTGCAAGGGTGGGTTCCGAGCATACGATTTTTTTAAAAATTTTTACCGGATGGACTTCGTCATCACTAAAAGATGTAAAAATGAAAAAAGTGGTCTAACGTTATTTAGCGAAATGAAAAATATTCAAAAATTTCACCGGCCTGAAATGGTGGGTTCCGAGCATACGATTTTTTTTTTAGTTTTTTTCCGGATGGATTTCGTCATCACCAAAAGATGTAAAAAAGAAAAAAGTGGTTCTAACGTTATTTAGCGAAATGAAAAATATTCAAACATTTCACCGTCCTGAAAGGGTGGGTTCCGAGCATACGATTTTTTTTTAAATGTTTTACCGCATGGATTTCGTCATCACTAAAAGATGTAAAAAAGAAAAAAGTGGTTCTAACGTTATTTAGCGAAATGAGAAATTTTCAAAAATTTCACCGGCCGGCAAGGGTCGGTCCCGAGCATACGATTTTTTTTTAAATTTTTACCCGGATGGATTTCTTCATCACTAAAACATGTAAGAAAGAAAAAAGTGGTTCTAACGTTATTTAGCGAAATGAGAAATTTTAAAAAATTTCATCGGCTGGCAAGGGTGGGTTCCGAGCATACGATTTTTTTATTTATTTTTTTACCGGATGGCTTTTGTCATCACTAAAAGATGTAAAAAAGAAAAAAGTGGTTCTAACGTTATTTAGCGAAATGAGAAATGTTCAAAAATTTCACAAGCTGGCAAGGGTGGGTTCCGAGCAAACGATTTTTATTCTAATTTTTTACCGGATGGATTTCGTCATCACTAGAAGATGTAAAAAAGAAAAAAAATGGTTCTAACGTTATTTAACGAAATGAGAAATTTTCAAACATTTCACCGACTGGCAAGGGTGGGTTCCGAGCATACGATTTTTTTTAAATTTTTTACCGGATGGACTTCGTCATCACTAAAAGATGTAAAAATGAAAAAAGTGGTTCTAACGTTATTTAGCGATATCAGGAATTTTCAAATATTTCACCGGCCTGAAAGGGCGGGTTCCGAGCATACGATTTTTAAACAAAAATTTTCCCGGATGGATTTCGTCATCACTAAAAGATGTAAAAAAGAGAAAAGTGGTTCTAACGTTATTTAGCGAAATGAAAAATATTCAAAAATTTCACCGGCCTGAAAGGGTGGGTTCCGAGCATACGATTTTTTTAAAAAAAATTCCCGGATGGATTTCGTCATAACTAAAAGATGTAAAAAAGAAAAAAGTGGTTCTAACGTTATTTAGCGAAATGAGAAATTTTCAAAAATTTCACTGGCCTGAAAGGGTGTGTTCCGAGCATACGATTTTTTAAAACCTTTTTTCCCGCGTGGTTTTCGTCATCACTAAAAGATGTAATAAAGAAAAAAGTGGTTCTAACGTTATTTAACGAAATGAGAAATTTTCAAAAATTTTACCGGCTGGCAAGGGTGGGTTCCGAGCATTCAATTTTTTAAAAACTTTTTTCCCGGATGGTTTTCGTCATCACTAAAAGATGTAAAAAAGAAAAAAGTGGTTCTAACGTTATTTAGCGAAATGAGAAATATTCAAAAATTTCAGCGGCTGGCAAGGGTGCGTTTCGAGCATTCAATTTTTTTAAAACTTTTTTCCCGGATGGTTTTCGTCATCACTAAAAGATGTAAAAGAGAAAAAAGTGGTTCTAACGTTATTTAGAGATATGAGAAATTTTCAAAAATTTCACTGGGCTGAAACGGTGGTTACGAGCATACGATTTTTTTAAAACTTTTGCCCACGTGGTTTTCGTCATCACTAAAAGATGTAAAAAAGAAAAAAGTGGTTCTAACGTTATTTAGCAAAATGAGAAATTTTCAAAAATTTCACCGACTGGCAATGGTGGGTTCCGAGCATACAATTTTTTTTTAAATTTTTTACCGGATGGGTTTCGTAATCACTAAAAGATGTAAAAATGAAAAAAGTGGTTGTAACGTTCTTTAGCGAAATGAGAAATTTTCAAAAATTTCACCGGCTGGCAAGGGTTGGTTCCGAGCATACGATTTTTTTTTAATTTTTCCCGGATGGATTGCGTCATCACTAAAAGATGTAAAAAAGAAAAAAGTGGTTCTAACGTTATTAAGCGAAATGAGAAATTTTCAAAATTGTCACCGACCAGCAAGGGTGGGTTCCTAGCATACGATTTTTTTTTAAATTTTTTCCCGGATGGATTTCGTCATCATTAAAAGATGTAAAAAAGAAAAAAAGTGGTTCTAACGTTATTTAGCGAAATGAAAAATTTTCAAACATTTTACCGACTGGCAAGGGTGGGTTCCGAGCATACGATTTTTTTTAAATTTTTTACCGGATGGACTTCGTCATCACTAAAAGATGTAAAAATGAAAAAAGTGGTTCTAACGTTATTTAGCGAAATGAGAAATTTTCAAAAATTTCACCGGCTGGCAAGGGTGGGTTCCGAGCATACTTTTTTTTTTTAATTTTTTCCCGGATGGATTTCGTCATCACTAAAAGATGTAAAAAAGAAAAAAGTGGTTCTAACGTTCTTTAGCGAAATGAGAAATTTTCAACAATTTCACCGGCTGGCAAGGGTTTGTTCCGACCATACGATTTTTTAAAAAATTTTCCCGTATGGATTTCGTCATCACTAAAAGATGTAAAAAAAAAAAATTGGTTCTAACGTTCTTTAGCGAAATGAAAAATATTCAAAAATTTCACCGCCCTGAAATGGTGGGTTCCGAGCATACGATTTTTTTTTTTAGTTTTTTCCCGGATGGATTTCGTCATCACCAAAAGATGTAAAAAAGAAAAAAGTGGTTCTAACGTTATTTAGCGAAATGAAAAATATTCAAAAATTTCACCGGCCTGAAAGGGTGGGTTCCGAGCATACGATTTAAAAAAAAAAAATTCCCGGATGGATTTCGTCATCACTAAAAGATGTAAAAAAGAAAAAAGTGGTTCTAACGTTATTTAGCGAAATGAGAAATTTTCAAAAATTTCACCGGCCGGTGAGCATACGATTTCATAAATTTCACCGGGTCGGTTCCGAGCATACGATTTTTTTTTAAATTTTTACCCGGATGGATTTCTTCATCACTAAAACATGTAAGAAAGAAAAAAGTGGTTCTAACGTTATTTGTCGAAATGAGAAATTTTTAAAAATTTCATCGGCTGCAAGGGTGGGTTCCGAGCATACGATTTTTTTATTTATTTTTTTACCGGATGGCTTTTGTCATCACTAAAAGATGTAAAAAGGAAAAAAAGTGGTTCTAACGTTATTTAGCGAAATGAGAAATGTTCAAAAATTTCACAAGCTGGCAAGGGTGGGTTCCGACCATACGATTTTTATTCTAATTTTTTACCGGATGGATTTCGTCATCACTAGAAGATGTAGAAAAGAAAAAAGTGGTTCTAACGTTATTTAGCGTTATCAGGAATATTCAAATATTTCACCGGCCTGAAAGGGCGGGTTCCGAGCATACGATTTTTAAACAAAAATTTTCCCGGATGGATTTCGTCATCACTAAAAGATGTAAAAAAGAGAAAAGTGCTTCTAACGTTATTTAGCGAAATGAAAAATATTCAAAACTTTCACCGGCCTGAAAGGGTGGGTTCCGAGCATACGATTTTTTAAAAAAAATGTCCCGGATGGATTTTGTCATCACTAAAAGATGTAAAAAAGAAAAAAGCGGTTCTAACGTTATTTAGCGAAATGAGAAATATTCAAAAATTTCACCAGCTGGCAAGGGTGGGTTCCGAGCATTCAATTTTTTAAAAACTTTTTTCCCGGATGGTTTTCGTCATCACTAAAAGATGTAAAAAAGAAAAAAGTGGTTCTAACGTTATTTAGCGAAATGAGAAATATTCAAAAATTTCACCGGCTGGCAAGGGTGGGTTCCGAGCATATGATTTTTTTTGAATTTTTTCCCGGATGGATTTCGACATCACTAAAAGATGTAAATGAGAAAAAAGTGGTTCTAACGTTATTTAGCGAAATGAGAAATATTCAAAAACTTCACCGGCTGGCAAGGGTGCGTTCCGAGCATTCAATTTTTTTAAAACTTTTTTCCCGGATGGTTTTCGTCATCACTAAAAGATGTAAAAAAGAAAAAAGTGGTTCTAACGTTATTTAGCGAAATGAGAAATTTTCAAAAATTTTACCGGCTGGCAAGGGTGGGTTCCGAGCATTCAATTTTTTTAAAACTTTTTTCCCGGATGGTTTTCGTCATCACTAAAAGATGTAAAAGAGAAAAAAGTGGTTCTAACTTTATTTAGCGAAATGAGAAATTTTCAAAAATTTCACTGGGCTGAAACGGTGGGTTACGAGCATACGATTTTTTAAAAACTTTTGCCCACGTGGTTTTCGTCATCACTAAAAGATGTAAAAAAGAAAAAAGTGGTTCTAACGTTATTAAGCGAAATGAGAAATTTTCAAAATTGTCACCGACCGGCAAGGGTGGGTTCCTAGCATACGATTTTTTTTAAATTTTTTCCCGGATGGATTTCGTCATCATTAAAACATGTAAAAAAGAAAAAAGTGGTTCTAACGTTATTTAGCGAAATGAAAAATTTTCAAATATTTCACCGGCTGGCAAGGGTGGATGCCGTGCATACGATTTTTTAAAAAAAAATTTCCGGGATGGATTTCGTCATCACTAAAAGATGTAAAAAAGAAAAAAGTGTTTCTAACGTTATTTAGCGAAATGTGAAATGTTCAAAAATTTCAACGGCTAGCGAGGGTGGGTTCCGAGCATACGATTTTTTTTTAAATTTTTACCGGATGGATTTCGTCATCACTAAACGATGTAAAAAAGAAAAAATTCGTTCTAACGTTATTTAGCGAAATGAAAAATATTCAAAAATTTCATCGGCCTGAAAGGGTGGGTTCGGAGCATACGATTTTTTTAAAAGTTTTTCCCGGATGGATTTCGTCATCACTAAAAGATGTAAAAAAGAAAAAAAGTGGTTCTAACGTTGGTTAGCGAAATGAGAAATATTCAAAAATTTCACCCGCTGGCAAGGGTGGGTTCCGATCATTCAATTTTTTTTAAACTTTTTTCCCGGATGGTTTTCGTCATCACTAAAAGATGTAAAAAAGAAAAAAGTGGTTCTAACGTTATTTAGCGAAATGAGAAATTTTCAAAAATTTCGCCGGCCGGCAAGGGTGGGTTCCGAGCATACGATTTTTTAAAAGTTTTTCCTTGATGATTTTCGTCATCACTAAAAGATTTAAAAAAGAAACAGTGGTTCTAACGTTATTTAGCGAAATGAGACATTTTCGAACATTTCACTGGCCTGAAAGGGTGGGTTCCGAGCATACGATTTTTTTAAAACTTTTTTCCCGCGTGGTTTTCGTCATCGCCAAAAGATGTAATAAAGAAAAAAGTGGTTCTTACGTTATTTAAGGAAATGAGAATTTTCAAAAATTTCACCGGCCGGCAAGGGTGGATTCCGAGCATACGATTTTTTAAAACGTTTTCCCGGATGGATTTCGGGATCACTAAAAGATGTAAAAAAGAAAAAAGTGGTTCTAACGTTATTTAGCGAAATGAAAAAATTTCCAAAACTTTAACCGGCTGGCAAAGGTGGGTTCCGAGCATACGATTTTTTTCAAATTTTTTACCGGATCGATATCGTCATCACTAAAAGATGTAAAAAAGAAAAAAGTGGTTCTAACGTTATTTAACGAAATGAGAAATTTTCAAAAATTTCACCGGCCGGCAAGGGTGGGTTCCGAGCATACGATTTTTTTTAAATTTTTTCCCGGATGGTTTTCGTCATCATAAAAAGATGTACAAAAGAAAAAAGCGATTCTAACGTTATTTAGCGAAATGAGAAATATTCAAAAATGTCACCGGCGGCAAGGGTGGGTTCCGAGCATACGATTTTTTTTTTAATTTTTTCCCGGATGAATTTCGTCATCACTAAAAGAAGTAAAAAAGAAAAACGTGGGTATGTCGTTATTAGCGAAATGAGAAATTTTCAAACATTTCACCGGCTGGCAAGGGTGGGTTCCGCGGATACGATATTTTTTTAAATTTTATCCCGGATGGATTTCGTCATCACTAAAAGATGTAAAAAAGGAAAAAGTGGTTCTAACGTTATTTAGCGAAATGAGAAATTTTCAAAAATTTCACCGACTGGCAAGGGTGGGTTCCGAGCATACGATTTTTTTTTTAATTTTTTACCGGATGGATTTCGTAATCACTAAAAGATGTAAAAATGAAAAAAGGGGTCCTAACGTTCTTTAGCGAAATGAGAAATTTTCAAAAATTTCACCGGCTGGCCAGGGTTGGTTCCGAGCATACGATTTTTTTTTAAATTTTTCCCGGATGGATTTCGTCATCACTAAAAGATGTAAAAAAGAAAAAAGTGGTTCTAACGTTAGTAAGCGAAATGAGAAATTTTCAAAATTGTCACCGACCAGCAAGGGTGGGTTCCTAGCATACGATTTTTTTTTTAAATTTTTCCCGGATGGATTTCGTCATCATTAAAAGATGTAAAAAAGAAAAAAGTGGTTCTAACGTTATTTAGCGAAATGAAAAATTTTCAAATATTTCACCGGCTGGCAAGTGTGGGTGCCGAGCATACGATTTTTTAAAAAAATTTTTCCCGGATGGATTTCGTCATCACTAAAAGATGTAAAAAAGAAAAAAGTGGTTCGAACGTTATTTAGCGAAATGAAAAATATTCAAACATTTCACCGTCCTGAAAGGGTGGGTTCCGAGCATACGATTTTTTTAAAATGTTTTACCGCATGGACTTCGTCATCACTAAAAGATGTAAAAAAGAAAAAAGTGGTTCTAACGTTATTTAGCGAAATGAGAAATTTTCAAAAATTTCACCGGCCGGCAAGGGTCGGTTCCGAGCACACGATTTTGCTTTAAATTTTTACCCGGATGGATTTCTTCATCACTAAAACATGTAAGAAAGAAAAAAGTGGTTCTAACGTTATTTAGCGAAATGAGAAATTTTAAAAAATTTCATCGGTTGGCAAGGGTGGGTTCCGAGCATACGATTTTTTTATTTATTTTTTTACCGGATGGCTTTTGTCATCGCTAAAAGATGTAAAAAAGAAAAAAAGTGGTTCTAACGTTATTTAGCGATATCAGGAATTTTCAAATATTTCACCGGCCTGAAAGGGCGGGTTCCGAGCATACGATTTTTAAACAAAAATTTTCCCGGATGGATTTCGTCATCACTAAAAGATGCAAAAAAGAGAAAAGTGGTTCTAACGTTATTTAGCGAAATGAAAAATATTCAAAAATTTCACCGGCCTGAAAGGGTGGGTTCCGAGCATACGATTAAAAAAAAAAAAATTCCCGGATGGATTTCATCATCACTAAAAGATGTAAAAAAGAAAAAAGTGGTTCTAACGTTATTTAGCGAAATGAGAAATATTCAAAAATTTCACCAGCTGGCAAGGGTGGGTTCCGAGCATTCAATTTTTTAAAAACTTTTTTCCCGGATGGTTTTCGTCATCACTAAAAGATGTAAAAGAGAAAAAAGTGGTTCTAACGTTATTTAGCGAAATGAGAAATATTCAAAAATTTCACCGGCTGGCAAGGGTGGGTTCCGAGCATACGATTTTTTTTTAATTTTTTCCCGGATGGATTTCGACATCACTAAAAGATGTAAAAAAGAAAAAAGTGGTTCTAACGTTATTTAGCGAAATGAGAAATATTCAAAAATTTCACCGGCTGGCAAGGGTGCGTTCCGAGCATTCAATTTTTTTTAAACTTTTTTCCCGGATGGTTTTCGTCATCACTAAAAGATGTAAAAAAGAAAAAAGTGGTTCTAACGTTATTTAGCGAAATGAGAAATTTTCAAAAATTTCACTGGCCTGAAAGGGTGTGTTCCGAGCATACGATTTTTTTAAACCGTTTTTCCCGCGTGGTTTTCGTCATCACTAAAAGATGTCATAAGGAAAAAAGTGGTTCTAACGTTATTTAACGAAATGAGAAATTTTCAAAAATTTTACCGGCTGGCAAGGGTGGGTTCCGAGCATTCAATTTTTTAAAAACTTTTTTCCCGGATGGTTTTCGTCATCACTAAAAGATGTAAAAAAGAAAAAAGTGGTTCTAACGTTATTTAGCGAAATGAGAAATATTCAAAAATTTCACCGGCTGGCAAGGGTGGGTTTCGAGCATTCAATTTGTTTAAAACTTTTTTCCCGGATGGTTTTCGTCATCACTAAAAGATGTAAAAGAGAAAAAAGTGGTTCTAACGTTATTTAGCGAAATGAGAAATGTTCAAAAATTTCACTGGGCTGAAACGGTGGGTTACGAGCATACATTTTTTTTTAAACTTTTGCCCACGTGGTTTTCCTCATCACTAAAAGATGTAAAAAAGAAAAAAGTGGTTCTAACGTTATTAAGCGAAATGAGAAATTTTCAAAATTGTCACCGACCGGCAATGGTGGGTTCCTAGCATACGATTTTTTTAAATTTTTTTCCCGGATGGATTTCGTCATCATTAAAACATGTAAAAAAGAAAAAAGTGGTTCTAACGTTATTTAGCGAAATGAAAAATTTTCAAATATTTCACCGGCTGGCAAGGGTGGATGCCGTGCATACGATTTTTTAAAAAAAAATTTCCGGGATGGATTTCGTCATCAATAAAAGATGTAAAAAAGAAAAAAGTGTTTCTAACGTTATTTAGCGAAATGGGAAATGTTCAAAAATTTCAACGGCTAGCGAGGGTGGGTTCCGAGCATACGATTTTTTTTTAAATTTTTACCGGATGGATTTCGTCATCACTAAACGATGTAAAAAAGAAAAAAATCGTTCTAACGTTATTTAGCGAAATGAAAAATATTCAAAAATTTCATCGGCCTGAAAGGGTGGGTTCGGAGCATACGATTTTTTTTAAAGTTTTTCCCGGATGGATTTCGTCATCACTAAAAGATGTAAAAAACAAAAAAAGTGGTTCTAACGTTGGTTAGCGAAATGAGAAATATTCAAAAATTTCACCCGCTGGCAAGGGTGGGTTCCGATCATTCAATTTTTTTTTAACTTTTTTCCCGGATGGTTTTCGTCATCACTAAAAGATGTAAAAAAGAAAAAAGTGGTTCTAACGTTATTTAGCGAAATGAGAAATTTTCAAAAATTTCGCCGGCCGGCAAGGGTGGGTTCCGAGCATACGATTTTTTAAAAGTTTTTCCCGGATGATTTTCGTCATCACTAAAAGATTTAAAAAAGAAACAGTGGTTCTAACGTTATTTAGCGAAATGAGACATTTTCGAACATTTCACTGGCCTGAAAGGGTGGGTTCCGAGCATACGATTTTTTTAAAACTTTTTTCCCGCGTGGTTTTCGTCATCACCAAAAGATGTAATAAAGAAAAAAGTGGTTCTAACGTTATTTAAGGAAATGAGAATTTTCAAAAATTTCACCGGCCGGCAAGGGTGGATTCCGAGCATACGATTTTTTAAAACGTTTTCCCGGATGGATTTCGGGATCACTAAAAGATGTAAAAAAGAAAAAAGTGGTTCTAACGTTATTTAGCGAAATGAAAAAATTTCCAAAACTTTAACCGGCTGGCAAGGGTGGGTTCCGAGCATACGATTTTTTTCAAATTTTTTAGCGGATCGATATCGTCATCACTAAAAGATGTAAAAAAGAAAAAAGTGGTTCTAACGTTATTTAACGAAATGAGAAATTTTCAAAAATTTCACCGGCCGGCAAGGGTGGGTTCCGAGCATACGATTTTTTTAAAAATTTTTCCCGGATGGTTTTCGTCATCATAAAAAGATGTACAAAAGAAAAAAGCGATTCTAACGTTATTTAGCGAAATGAGAAATATTCAAAAATTTCACCGGCGGCAAGGGTGGGTTCCGAGCATACGATTTTTTTTTAAATTTTTTCCCGGATGAATTGCGTCATCACTAAAAGAAGTAAAAAGGAAAAACGTGGGTATGTCGTTATTAGCGAAATGAGAAATTTTCAAACATTTCACCGGCTGGCAAGGGTGGGTTCCGCGGATACGATATTTTTTTAAATTTTATCCCGGATGGATTTCGTCATCACTAAAAGATGTAAAAAAGGAAAAAGTGGTTCTAACGTTATTTAGCGAAATGAGAAATTTTCAAACATTTCACCGACTGGCAAGGGTGGGTTCCGAGCATACGATTTTTTTTAAAATTTTTTACCGGATGGATTTCGTAATCACTAAAAGATGTAAAAATGAAAAAAGTGGTCCTAACGTTCTTTAGCGAAATGAGAAATTTTCAAAAATTTCACCGGCTGGCCAGGGTTGGTTCCGAGCATACGATTTTTTTTTTAATTTTTCCCGGATGGATTTCGTCATCACTAAAAGATGTAAAAAAGAAAAAAGTGGTTCTAACGTTATTAAGCGAAATGAGAAATTTTCAAAATTGTCACCGACCAGCAAGGGTGGGTTCCTAGCATACGATTTTTTTTTTAAATTTTTCCCGGATGGATTTCGTCATCATTAAAAGATGTAAAAAAGAAAAAAGTGGTTCTAACGTTATTTAGCGAAATGAAAAATTTTCAAATATTTCACCGGCTGGCAAGTGTGGGTGCCGAGCATACGATTTTTAAAAAAAAAATTTCCCGGATGGATTTCGTCATCACTAAAAGATGTAAAAAAGAAAAAAGTGGTTCTAACGTTATTTAGCGCAATATGAAATGTTCAAAAATTTCAGGGTGGGTTCCGACCATACGATTTTTTTGTTAATTTTTCCCGGATGGATTTCGTCATCACTAAACGATGTAAAAAAGAAAAACGTGGTTATATCGTTATTAGCGAAATGAGAAATTTTCAAAAATTTCACCGGCTGGCAAGGGTGGGTTCCGAGGATACGATATTTTTTAAAATTTTTTCCCGGATGGATTTCGTCATCACAAAAAGATGTACAAAAGAAAAAAGCGATTCTAACGTTATTTAGCGAAATGAGAAATATTCAAAAATTTCACCGGCGGCAACGGTGGGTTCCGAGCATACGATTTTTTTTTAAATTTTTTCCCGGATGAATTTCGTCATCACTAAAAGATGTAAAAAAGAAAAACGTGGTTATATCGTTATTAGCGAAATGAGAAATTTTCAAAAATTTCACCGGCTGGCAAGGGTGGGTTCCGAGGATACGATATTTTTTAAATTGTTCCCCGGATGGATTTCGTCATCACTAAAAGATGTAAAAAAGGAAAAAGTGGTTCTAACGTTATTTAGCGAAATGAGAAATTTTCAAAAATTTCACCGACTGGCAAGGGTGGGTTCCGAGCATACGATTTTTTTTAAATTTTTTACCGGATGGACTTCGTCATCACTAAAAGATGTAAAAATGAAAAAAGTGGTTCTAACGTTATTTAGCGAAATGAAAAATATTCAAAAATTTCACCGGCCTGAAATGGTGGGTTCCGAGCATACGATTTTTTTTTAGTTTTTTTCCGGATGGATTTCATCATCACCAAAAGATGTAAACAAGAAAAAAGTGGTTCTAACGTTATTTAGCGAAATGAAAAATATTCAAACATTTCACCGTCCTGAAAGGGTGGGTTCCGAGCATACGATTTTTTTTTTATTTTTTCCCGGATGGATTTCGTCATCATTAAAAGATGTAAAAAAGAAAAAAGTGGTTCTAACGTTATTTAGCGAAATGAAAAATTTTCAAACATTTCACCGACTAGCAAGGGTGGGTTCCGAGCATACGATTTTTTTTAAATTTTTTACCGGATGGACTTCGTCATCACTAAAAGATGTAAAAATGAAAAAAGTGGTTCTAACGTTATTTAGCGAAATGAGAAATTTTCAAAAATTTCACCGGCTGGCAAAGGTGGGTTCCGAGCATACTTTTTTTTTTTAATTTTTTCCCGGATGGATTTCGTCATCACTAAAAGATGTAAAAAAGAAAAAAGTGGTTCTAACGTTCTTTAGCGAAATGAGAAATTTTCAACAATTTGACCGGCTGGCAAGCGTTGGTTCCGACCATACGATTTTTTAAAAAATTTTCCCGTATGGATTTCGTCATCACTAAAAGATGTAAAAAAAAAATTGGTTCTAACGTTATTTAGCGAAATGAAAAATATTCAAAAATTTCACCGGCCTGTAATGGTGGGTTCCGAGCATACGATTTTTTTTTTAGTTTTTTTCCCGGATGGATTTCGTCATCACCAAAAGATGTAAAAAAGAAAAAAGTGGTTCTAACGTTATTTAGCGAAATGAAAAATATTCAAAAATTTCACCGGCCTGAAAGGGTGGGTTCCGAGCATACGATTTAAAAAAAAAATTCCCGGTTGGATTTCGTCATCACTAAAAGATGTAAAAAAGAAAAAAGTAGTTCTAACGTTATTTAGCGAAATGAGAAATTTTCAAAAATTTCACCGGCCGGCAAGGGTCGGTTCCGAGCATACGATTTTTTTTTAAATTTTTACCCGGATGGATTTCTTCATCACTAAAACATGTAAGAAAGAAAAAAGTGGTTCTAACGTTATTTGTCGAAATGAGAAATTTAAAAAAATTTCATCGGCTGGCAAGGGTGGGTTCCGAGCATACGATTTTTTTATTTATTTTTTTACCGCATGGCTTTTGTCATCACTAAAAGATATAAAAAAGAAAAAAAGTGGTTCTAACGTTATTTAGCGAAATGAGAAATGTTCAAAAATTTCACAAGCTGGCAAGGGTGGGTTCCGAGCATACGATTTTTATTCTAATTTTTTACCGGATGGTTTTCGTCATCACTAGAAGATGTAGAAAAGAAAAAAGTGGTTCTAACGTTATTTAGCGATATCAGGAATATTCAAATATTTGACCGGCCTGAAAGGGCGGGTTCCGAGCATACGATTTTTAAACAAAAATTTTCCCGGATGGATTTCGTCATCACTAAAAGATGTAAAAAAGAGAAAAGTGGTTCTAACGTTATTTAGCGAAATGAAAAATAGTCAAAACTTTCACCGGCCTGAAAGGGTGGGTTCCGAGCATACGATTTTTTAAAAAAAAATTCCCGGATGGACTTCGTCATCACTAAAAGATGTAAAAAAGAAAAAAGCGGTTCTAACGTTATTTAGCGAAATGAGAAATATTCAAAAATTTCACCAGCTGGCAAGGGTGGGTTCCGAGCATTCAATTTTTTAAAAACTTTTTTCCCGGATGGTTTTCGTCATCACTAAAAGATGTAAAAAAGAAAAAAGTGGTTCCAACGTTATTTAGCGAAATGAGAAATATTCAAACATTTCACCGGCTGGCAAGGGTGGGTTCCGAGCATACGATTTTTTTTTAATTTTTTCCCGGATGGATTTCGACATCACTAAAATATGTAAATAAGAAAAAAGTGGTTCTAACGTTATTTAGCGAAATGAAAAATTTTCAAATATTTCACCGGCTGGCAAGGGTGGATGCCGTGCATACGATTTTTTTTAAATTTTTTTCCGGGATGGATTTCGTCATCACTAAAAGATGTAAAAAAGAAAAAAGTGGTTCTAACGTTATTTAGCGAAATGAGAAATATTCAAAAACTTCACCGGCTGGCAAGGGTGCGTTCCGAGCATACGATTTTTTTAAACCTTTTTTCCCGCGTGGTTTTCGTCATCACTAAAAGTTGTAATAAAGAAAAAAGTGGTTCTAACGTTATTTAACGAAATGAGAAATTTTCAAAAATTTTACCGGCTGGCAAGGGTGGGTTCCGAGCATTCAATTTTTTAAAAACTTTTTTCCCGGATGGTTTTCGTCTTCACTAAAAGATGTAAAAAAGAAAAAAGTGGTTCTAACGTTATTTAGCGAAATTAGAAATATTCAAAAATGTCACCGGCTGGCAAGGGTGGGTTTCGAGCATTCAATTTTTATAAAACTTTTTTCCCGGATGGTTTTCGTCCTCACTAAAAGATGTAAAAGAGAAAAAAGTGGTTCTAACTTTATTTAGCGAAATGAGAAATTTTCAAATATTTCACTGGGCTGAAACGGTGGCTTACGAGCATACGATTTTTTTTAAATTTTTTCCCGGATGGATTTCGTCATCATTAAAATATGTAAAAAAGAAAAAAATGGTTCTAACGTTATTTAGCGAAATGAAAAATTTTCAAATATTTCACCGGCTGGCAAGGGTGGATGCCGTGCATACGATTTTTTTTAAATTTTTTTCCGGGATGGATTTCGTCATCACTAAAAGATGTAAAAATGAAAAAAGTGTTTCTAACGTTATTTAGCGAAATGTGAAATGTTCAAAAATTTCAACGGCTGGCGAGGGTGGGTTCCGAGCATACGATTTTTTTTAAATTTTCACCGGATGGATTTCGTCATCATTAAACGATGTAAAAAAGAAAAAATTCGTTCTAACGTTATTTAGCGAAATGAAAAATATTCAAAAATTTCATCGGCCTGAACGGGTGGGTTCGGAGCACACGATTTTTTTTAAAGTTTTCCCCGGATGGATTTCGTCATCACTAAAAGATGTAAAAAAGAAAAAAAAGTGGTTCTAACGTTATTTAGCGAAATGACAAATATTCAAACATTTCACCGGCCTGAAAGGGTGGGTTCCGAGCATACGATTTTTTTTTAAATTTTTTACCGCATGGATTTCGTCATCACTAAAAGATGTAAAAAAGATAAAAAGTGGTTCTAACGTTGTTTAGCGAAATGAGAAATATTCAAAAATTTCACCCGCTGGCAAGGGTGGGTTCCGAGCATTCAATTTTTTTATAACTTTTTTCCCGGATGGTTTTCGTCATCACTAAAAGATGTAACAAAGAAAAAAGTGGTTCTAACGTTTTTTAGCGAAATGAGAAATTTTCAAATATTTCGCGGGCCGGCAAGGGTGGGTTCCGAGCATACGATTTTTTAAAATTTTTTCCCGGATGGCTTTCGTCATCACTAAAAGATTTAAAAAAGAAACAGTGGTTCTAACGTTATTTAGCGAAATGAGAAATTTTCAAAAATTTCACTGTCCTGAAAGGGTGGGTTCCGAGCATACCATTTTTTTAAAACTTTTTTCCCGCGTGGTTTTGGTCATCACCAAAAGATGTAATAAAGAAAAAAGTGGTTCTAACGTGATTTAACGAAATGAAAAATTTTCAAAAATTTCACCGTACGGCAAGGGTGGATTCCGAGCATAAGATTTTTTAAAACGTTTTCCCGGATGGATTTCGGCATCACTAAAAGATGTAAAAAAGAAAAAAGTGGTTCTAACGTTATTTAGCGAAATTAAAAAATTTCCAAAACTTTCACCGGCTGGCAAGGGTGGGTTCCGAGCATACGATTTTTTTCAAATTTTTTACCGGATCGATATCGTCATCACTAAAAGATGTAAAAAAGAAAAAAGTGGTTCTAACGTTATTTAACGAAATGAGAAATTTTCAAAAATTTCACCGGCCGGCTCGGGTGGGTTCCGAGCATACGATTTTTTTTAAATTTTTTCCCGGATGGTTTTCGTCATCACAAAAAGATGTACAAAATAAAAAAGCGATTCTAACGTTATTTAGCGAAATGAGAAATATTCAAAAATTTCACCGGCGGCAAGGGTGGGTTCCGAGCATACGATTTTTTTATTTATTTTTTCCCGGATGAATTTCGTCATCACTAAAAGATGTAAAAAAGAAAAACGTGGTTATATCGTTATTAGCGAAATGAGAAATATTCAAAAATTTCACCGGCTGGCAAGGGTGGGTTCCGAGGAAACGATATTTTTTAAAATTTTTTACCGGAAGGATTTCGTCATCACTAAAAGATGTAAAAATGAAAAAAGTGGTTCTAACGTTATTTAGCGAAATGAGAAATTTTCAAAATTTCACCGGCTGGCAAGGGTGGGTTCCGAGGATACGATTTTTTTTAAATTTTTTCCCGGATGGATTTCGTCATCACTAAAAGATGTAAAAAAGAAAAAAGTGGTTCTAACGTTCTTTAGCGAAATGAGAAATTTTCAAAAATTTCACCGGCTCGCAAGGGTTGGTTCCGAGCATACGATTTTTTTAAAAAATTTTCCCGGATGGATTTCGTCATCACTAAAAGATGTAAAAAAGAAAAAAGTGGTTCTAACGTTATTAAGCGAAATGAGAAATTTTCAAAATTGTCACCGACCAGCAAGGGTGGGTTCCTAGCATACGATTTTTTTTTAAATTTTTTCCCGGATGGATTTCGTCATCATTAAAAGATGTAAAAAAGAAAAAAGTGGTTCCAACGTTATTTAGCGAAATGAAAAATTTTCAAATATTTCACCGGCTGGCAAGTGTGGGACCCGAGCATACGATTTTTTAAAAAAAAATTTCCCGGATGGATTACGTCATCACTAAAAGATGTAAAAAAGAAAAAAGTGGTTCTAACGTTATTTAGCGAAATATGAAATGTTCAAAAATTTCACCGGCTGGCGAGGGTGGGTTCCGAGCATACGATTTTTTTGTTAATTTTTCCTGGATGGATTTCGTCATCACTAAACGATGTAAAAAAGAAAAAAGTGGTTCTAACGTTTTTTAGCGAAATGAAAAATATTCAAAAATTTCATCGGCCTGAAAGGGTGGGTTCCGAGGATACGATATTTTTTAAAAATTTTTCCCGGATGGATTTCGTCATCACTAAAAGATGTAAAAAAGGAAAAAGTGGTTCTAACGTTATTTAGCGAAATGAGAAATTTTCAAAAATTTCACCGACTGGCAAGGGTGGGTTCCGAGCATACGATTTTTTTAAATTTTTTACCGGATGGACTTCGTCATCACTAAAAGATGTAAAAACGAAAAAAGTGGTTCTAACGTTATTTAGCGAAATGAGAAATTTTCAAAAATTTCACCGGCTGGCGAGGGTGGGTTCCGAGCATACGATTTTTTTCTTAATTTTTCCCGGATGGATTTCGTCATCACTAAACGATGTAAAAAAGAAAAAAGTGGTTCTAACGATATTTAGCGAAATGAAAAATATTCAAACATTTCACCGTCCTGAAAGGGTGGGTTCCGAGCATACGATTTTTTTTTAAATGTTTTACCGCATGGATTTCGTCATCACTAAAAGATGTAAAAAAGAAAAAAGTGGTTCTAACGTTATTTAGCGAAATGAGACATTTTCAAAAATTTCACCGGCCGGCAAGGGTCGGTTCCGAGCATACGATTTTTTTTTAAATTTTTACCCGGATGGATTTCTTCATCACTAAAACATGTAAGAAAGAAAAAAGTGGATCTAAAGTTATTTAGCGAAATGACAAATTTTAAAAAATTTCATCGGCTGGCAAGGGTGGGTTCCGAGCATACGATTTTTTTATTTATTTTTTTACCGGATGGCTTTCGTCATCACTAAAAGATGTAAAAAAGAAAAAAAGTGGTTCTAACATTATTTAGCGAAATGAGAAATGTTCAAAAATTTCACCAGCTGGCAAAGGTGGGTTCCGAGCATACGATTTTTATTCTAATTTTTTACCGGATGGATTTCGTCATCACTAGAAGATGTAAAAAAGAAAAAAATGGTTCTAACGTTATTTAACGAAATGAGAAATTTTCAAACATTTCACCGGCCGGCAAGGGTGGGTTCCGAGCATTCAATTTTTTTAAAACTTTTTTCCCGGATAGTTTTCGTCTTCACTAAAAGATGTAGAAAAGAAAAAAGTGGTTCTAACGTTATTTAGCGATATCAGGAATTTTCAAATATTTCACCGGCCTGAAAGGGCGGGTTCCGAGCATACGATTTTTAAACAAAAATTTTCCCGGATGGATTTCGTCATCACTAAAAGATGTAAAAAAGAGAAAAGTGGTACTAACGTTATTTAGCGAAATGAAAAATATTCAAAAATTTCACCGGCCTGAAAGGGTGGGTTCCGAGCATAAGATTTAAAAAAAAAAATTCCCGGATGGATTTCGTCATCACTAAAAGATGTAAAAAAGAAAAAAGTGGTTCTAACGTTATTTAGCGAAATGAGAAATATTCAAAAATTTCACCAGCTGGCAAGGGTGGGTTCCGTGCATACGATTTTTTTAAAATTTTTTCCCGGATGGATTTCGACATCACTAAAAGATGTAAAAAAGAAAAAAGTGGTTCTAAACTTATTTAGCGAAATGAGAAATTTTCTAAAATTTCACTGGCCTGAAAGGGTGTGTTCCGAGCATACGATTTTTGTAAACCTTTTTTCTCGCGTGGTTTTCGTCATCCCTAAAAAATGTTATAAAGAAAAAAGTGGTTCTAACGTTATTTAACGAAATGAGAAATTTTCAAAAATTTTACCGGCTGGCAAGGGTGGGTTCCGAGCATTCAATTTTTTAAAAACTTTTTTCCCGGATGGTTTTCGTCATCGCTAAAAGGTGTAAAAAACAAAAAAGTGGTTCTAACGCTATTTAGCGAAATGAGAAATATTCAAAAATTTCACCGGCTGGCAAGGGTGGGTTTCGAGCATTCAATTTTTTTAAAACTTTTTTCCCGGATGGTTTTCGTCATCACTAAAAGATGTAAAAGAGAAAAAAGTGGTTCTAACGTTATTTAGCGAAATGAGAAATTTCCAAAAATTTCACTGGGCTGAAACGGTGGGTTACGAGCATACGATTTTTTTAAAACTTTTGCCCACGTGGTTTTCGTCATCACTAAAAGATGTCAAAAAGAAAAAAGTGGTTCTAACGTTATTAAGCGAAATGAGAAATTTTCAAAATTGTCACCGACCGGCAAGGGTGGGTTCCTAGCATACGATTTTTGTTTAAATTTTTTCCCGGATGGATTTCGTCAACATTAAAAGATGTAAAAAAGAAAAAAGTGGTTCTAACGTTATTTAGCGAAATGAAAAATGATCAAATATTTCACCGGCTGGCAAGGGTGGATGCCGAGCATACGATTTTTAAAAAAAAAATTTCCCGGATGGATTTCGCCATCAGTAAAAGATGTAAAAAAGAAAAAAGTGTTTCTAACGTTATATAGCGAAATGTGAAATGTTCAAAAATTTCAACGGCTGGCGAGGGTGGGTTCCGAGCATACGATTTGTTTTAAATTTTTACCGGATGGATTTCGTCATCACTAAACGATGTAAAAAAGAAAAAAGTCGTTCTAACGTTATTTAGCGAAATGATAAATATTCAAAAATTTCATCGGCCTGAAAAGGTGGGTTCCGAGCATACGATTTTTTTTTAAGTTTTTCCCGGATGGATTTCGTCATCACTAAAAGATGTAAAAAAGAAAAAAAGTGGTTCTAACGTTATTTAGCGAAATGAAAAATATTCAAACATTTCACCGGCCTGAAAGGGTGGGTTCCGAGCATACGATTTTTTTTTAAATTTTTTACCGCATGGATTTCGTCATCACTAAAAGATGTAAAAAAGAAAAAAGTGGTTCTAACGTTGTTTAGCGAAATGAGAAATATTCAAAAATTTCACCGGCTGGCAAGGGTGGGTTCCGAGCATTCAATTTATTTTTAACTTTTTTCCCGGATGGTTTTCGTCATCACTAAAAGATGTAAAAAAGAAAAAAGTGGTTCTAACATTATTTAGCGAAATGAGAAATTTTCAAAAATTTCACCGGCCGGCAAGGGTGGGTTCCGAGCATACGATTTTTTAAAACTTTTTCCCGGATGGATTTCGGCATCACTAAAAGATGTAAAAAAGAAAAAAAGTGGTTCTAACGTTATTTAGCGAAATGAAAAAATTTCCAAAAATTTCACCGGCTGGCAACGGTGGGTTCCGAGCATACGAATTTTTTTTATTTTTTTACCGGATGGATATCGTCATCACTAAAAGATGTAAAAAAGAAAAAAATGGTTCTAACGTTATTTAACGAAATGAGAAATTTTCAAAAATTTTACCGGCTGGCAAGGGTGGGTTCCGAGCATTCAATTTTTTAAAAACTTCTTTCCCGGATGGTTTTCGTCTTCACTAAAAGATGTAAAAAAGAAAAAAGTGGTTCTAACGATATTTAGCGAAATGTGAAATATTCAAAAATTTCACCGGCTGGCAAGGGTGGGTTCCGAGCATTCAATTTATTTTTAACTTTTTTCCCGGATGGTTTTCGTCATCACTAAAAGATGTAAAAGAGAAAAAAGTGGTTCTAACGTTATTTAGCGAAATGAGAAATATTCAAAAATTTCACTGGGCTGAAACGGTGGGATACGAGCATACGATTTTTTTAAAACTTTTGCCCACGTGGTTTTCGTCATCACTAAAAGATGTAAAAAAGAAAAAAGTGGTTCTAACGTTATTAAGCGAAATGAGAAATTTTCAACATTGTCACCGACCGGCAAGGGTGGGTTCCTAGCATACGATTTTTTTTAAATTTTTTCCCGGATGGATTTCGTCATCATTAAAAGATGTAAAAAAGAAAAAAGTGGTTCTAACGTTATTTAGCGAAATGAAAAATTTTCAAATATTTCACCGGCTGGCAAGGGTGGATGCCGCGCATACGATTTTTTTTAATTTTTTTCCGGGTTGGATTTCGTCATCACTAAAAGATGTAAAAAAGAAAAAAGTGTTTCTAACGTTATTTAGCGAAATGTGAAATGTTCAAAAATTTCAACGGCTGGCGAGGGTGGGTTCCGAGCATACGATTTTTTTTATCATTTTTACCGGATGGATTTCGTCATCACTAAACGATGTAAAAAAGAAAAAATTCGTTCTAACGTTATTTAGCGAAATGGAAAATATTCAAAAATTTCATCGGCCTGAAAGGGTGGGTTCCGAGCATACGATTTTTTTTAAACTTTTTCCCGCATGGTTTTCGTCATCACTAAAAGATGTAATAAAGAAAAAAGTGGTTCTAACGTAATTTAGCGAAATGAAAAAATTTCCAAAACTTTCACCGGCTGGTAAGAGTGGGTTCCGAGCATACGATTTTTTTCAAATTTTTTACCGGATCGATATCGTCATCACTAAAAGATGTAAAAAAGAAAAAAGTGGTTCTAACGTTATTTAACGAAATGAGAAATTTTTAAAAATTTCACCGGCCGGCAAGGGTGGGTTCCGAGCATACGATTTTTTTTTAAATTTTTCCCGGATGGTTTTCGTCATCACATAAAGATGTACAAAAGAAAAAAGCGATTCTAACGTTATTTAGCGAAATGAGAAATATTCAAAAATTTCACCGGCGGCAAGGTTGGGTTCCGAGCATACGATTTTTTTTTTAATTTTTTCCCGGATGAATTTCGTCATCACTAAGAGATGTAAAAAAGAAAAACGTGGTTATATCGTTATTAGCGAAATGAGAAATTTTCAAAAATTTCACCGGCTGGCAAGGGTGGGTTCCGAGGATACGATATTTTTTTAAATTTTTTCCCGGATGGATTTCGTCATCACTAAAAGATGTAAAAAAGGAAAAAGTGGTTCTAACGTTATTTAGCGAAATGAGAAATTTTCAAAAATTTCACCGACTGGCAAGGGTGGGTTCCGAGCATACGATTTTTTTTTAAATTTTTTACCGGATGGATTTCGTCATCACTAAAAGATGTAAAAATGAAAAAAGTGGTTCTAACGTTATTTAGCGAAATGAGAAATTTTCAAAATTTCACCGGCTGGCAAGGGTGGGTTCCGAGCATACGATTTTTTTTTAAAATTTATTCCCGGATGGATTTCGTCATCACTAAAAGATGTAAGAAAGAAAAAAGTGGTTCTAACGTTCTTTAGCGAAATGAGAAATTTTCAAAAATTTCACCGGCTGGCAAGGGTTGGTTCCGAGCATACGATTTTTTTTAAAATTTTTCCCGGATGGATTTCGTCATCACTAAAAGATGTAAAAAAGAAAAAAGTGGTTCTAACGTTATTAAGCGAAATGAGAAATTTTCAAAATTGTCACCGACCAGCAAGGGTGGGTTCCTAGCATACGATTTTTTTATTTATTTTTTCCCGGATGGATTTCGTCATCATTAAAAGATGTAAAAAAGAAAAAAGTGGTTCTAACGTTATTTAGCGAAATGAAAAATTTTCAAATATTTCACCGGCTGGCAAGTGTGGGTGCCGAGCATACGATTTTTTTTAAATTTTTTTCCCGGATGGATTTCGTCATCACTAAAAGATGTAAAAAAGAAAAAAGTGGTTCTAAGGTTATTTAGCGAAATATGAAATGTTCAAAAATTTCACCGGCTGGCGAGGGTGGGTTCCGAGCATACGATTTTTTTGTTAATTTTTCCCGGATGGATTTCGTCATCACTAAATGATGTAAAAAAGAAAAACGTGGTTATATCGTTATTAGCGAAATGAGAAATTTTCAAAAATTTCACCGGCTGGCAAGGGTGGGTTCCGAGGATACGATATTTTTTAAAAATTTTTCCCGGATGGATTTCGTCATCACTAAAAGATGTAAAAAAGGAAAAAGTGGTTCTAACGTTATTTAGCGAAATGAGAAAGTTTCAAAAATTTCACCGACTGGCAAGGGTGGGTTCCGAGCATACGATTTTTTTTAAATTTTGTACCGGATGGACTTCGTCATCACTAAAAGATGTAAAAATGAAAAAAGTGGTTCTTACGTTATTTAGCGAAATGAGAAATTTTCAAAAATTTCACCGGCTGGCAAGGGTGGGTTCCGAGCATACGATTTTTTTTAAAATTTTTTCCCGGATGGATTTCGTCATCACTAAAAGATGTAAAAAAGAAAAAAGTGGTTCTAACGTTCTTTAGCGAAATGAGAAATTTTCAAAAATTTCACCGGCTGGCAAGGGTTGGTTCCGAGCATACGATTTTTTTTTAAATTTTTCCCGGATGGATTTCGTCATCACTAAAAGATGTAAAAAAAAAAAATTGGTTCTAACGTTATTTAGCGAAATGAAAAATATTCAAAAATTTCACCGGCCTGAAATGGTGGGTTCCGAGCATACGATTTTTTTTTAAGTTTTTTTCCGGATGGATTTCGTCATCACCAAAAGATGTAAAAAAGAAAAAAGTTGTTCGAACGTAATTTAGCGAAATGAAAAATATTCAAACATTTCACCGTCCTGAAAGGGTGGGTTCCGAGCATACGATTTTTTTTTAAATGTTTTACCGCATGGATTTCGTCATCACTAAAAGATGTAAAAAAGAAAAAAGTGGTTCTAACGTTATTTAGCGAAATGAGAAATCTTCAAAAATTTCACCGGCCGGCAAGGGTCGGTTCCGAGCATACGATTTTTTTTTAAATTTTTACCCGGATGGATTTCTTCATCACTAAAACATGTAAGAAAGAAAAAAGTGGTTCTAACGTTATTTAGCGAAATGAGAAATTTTGAAAAATTCCATCGGCTGGCAAGCGTGGGTTCCGAGCATACGATTTTTTTATTTATTTTTTTACCGGATGGCTTTTGTCATCACTAAAAGATGTAAAAAAGAAAAAAAGTGGTTCTAACGTTATTTAGCGAAATGAGAAATGTTCAAAAATTTCACCAGCTGGCAAGGGTGGGTTCCGAGCATACGATTTTTATTCTAATTTTTTACCGGATGGATTTCGTCATCACTAGAAGATGTAAAAAAGAAAAAAAATGGTTCTAACGTTATTTAACGAAATGAGAAATTTTCAAACATTTCACCGGCCGGCAAGCGTGGGTTCCGAGCATTCAATTTTTTTTAAACTTTTTTCCCGGATAATTTTCGTCTTCACTAAAAGATGTAGAAAAGAAAAAAGTGGTTCTAACGTTATTTAGCGATATCAGGAATTTTCAAATATTTCACCGGCCTGAAAGGGCGGTTTCCGAGCATACGATTTTTAAACAAAAATTTTCCCGGATGGATTTCGTCATCACTAAAAGATGTAAAAAAGAGAAAAGTGGTTCTAACGTTATTTAGCGAAATGAAAAATATTCAAAAATTTCACCGGCCTGAAAGGGTGGGTTCCGAGCATACGATTAAAAAAAAAAAAATTCCCGGATGGATTTCGTCATCACTAAAAGTTGTAAAAAAGAAAAAACTGGTTCTAACGTTATTTAGCGAAATGAGAAATATTCAAAAATTTCACCAGCTGGCAAGGGTGGGTTCCGAGCATTCAATTTTTTAAAAACTTTTTTCCCGGATGGTTTTCGTCATCACTAAAAGATGTAAAAAACAAAAAAGTGGTTCTAACGTTATTTAGCGAAATGAGAAATATTCAAAAATTTCACCGGCTGGCAAGGGTGGGTTCCGAGCATACGATTTTTTTTAAATTTTTTCCCGGATGGATTTCGACATCACTAAAAGATGTAAAAAAGAAAAAAGTGGTTCTAACGTTATTTAGCGAAATGAGAAATATTCAAAAATTTCACTGGCCTGAAAGGGTGTGTTCCGAGCATACGATTTTTTTAAACCTTTTTTCCCGCGTGGTTTTCGTCATCACTAAAAGATGTAATAAAGAAAAAAGTGGTTCTAACGTTATTTAACGAAATGAGAAATTTTCAAAAATTTTACCGGCTGGCAAGGGTGGGTTCCGAGCATTCAATTTTTTAAAAACTTTTTTCCCGGATGGTTTTCGTCATCACTAAAAGATGTAAAAAAGAAAAAAGTGGTTCTAACGTTATTTAGCGAAATGAGAAATATTCAAAAATATCACCGCCTGGCAAGGGTGGGTTTCGAGCATTCAATTTTTTTAAAACTTTTTTCCCGGATGGTTTTCGGCATCACTAAAAGATGTAAAAGAGAAAAAAGTGGTTCTAACGTTATTTAGCGAAATGAGAAATTTTCAAAAATTCCACTGGGCTGAAACGGTGGGTTACGAGCATACAATTTTTTTAAAACTTTTGCCCACGTGGTTTTCGTCATCACTAAAAGATGTAAAAAAGAAAAAAGTGGTTCTAACGTTATTAAGCGAAATGAGAAATTTTCAAAATTGTCACCGACCGGCAAGGGTGGGTTCCTAGCATACGATTTTTTTAAAATTTTTTCCCGGATGGATTTCGTCATCATTAAAAGATGTAAAAACGAAAAAAGTGGTTCTAACGTTATTTAGCGAAATGAAAAATTTTCAAATATTTCACCGGCTGGCAAGGGTGGATGCCGTGCATACGATTTTTTAAAAAAAAATTTCCGGGATGGATTTCGTCATCACTAAAAGATGTAAAAAAGAAAAAAGTGTTTCTAACGTTATTTAGCGAAATGTGAAATGTTCAAAAATTTCAACGGCTAGCGAGGGTGGGTTCCGAGCATACGATTTTTTTTTAAATTTTTACCGGATGGATTTCGTCATCACTAAACGATGTAAAACAGAAAAAAGTGGTTCTAACGTTATTTAGCAAAATGAGAAATATTCAAAAATTTCACCGGCTGGCAAGGGTGGGTTCCGAGCATACGATTTTTTTTAAATTTTTTCCCGGATGGATTTCGACATCACTAAAAGATGTAAAAAAGAAAAAAGTGGTTCTAACGGTATTTAGCGAAATGAGAAATATTCAAAAATTTCACTGGCCTGAAAGGGTGTGTTCCGAGCATACGATTTTTTTAAACCTTTTTTCCCGCGTGGTTTTCGTCATCACTAAAAGATGTAATAAAGAAAAAAGTGGTTCTAACGTTATTTAACGAAATGAGAAATTTTCAAAAATTTTACCGGCTGGCAAGGGTGGGTTCCGAGCATTCAATTTTTTAAAAACTTTTTTCCCGGATGGTTTTCGTCATCACTAAAAGATGTAAAAAAGAAAAAAGTGGTTCTAACGTTATTTAGCGAAATGAGAAATATTCAAAAATTTCACCGCCTGGCAAGGGTGGGTTTCGAGCATTCAATTTTTTTGAAACTTTTTTCCCGGATGGTTTTCGTCATCACTAAAAGATGTAAAAGAGAAAAAAGTGGTTCTAACGTTATTTAGCGAAATGAGAAATTTTCAAAAATTCCACTGGGCTGAAACGGTGGGTGACGAGCATACAATTTTTTTAAAACTTTTGCCCACGTGGTTTTCGTCATCACTAAAAGATGTAAAAAAGAAAAAAGTGGTTCTAACGTTATTAAGCGAAATGTGAAATTTTCAAAATTGTCACCGACCGGCAAGGGTGGGTTCCTAGCATACGATTTTTTTTTAATTTTTTCCCGGATGGATTTCGTCATCATTAAAAGATGTAAAAACGAAAAAAGTGGTTCTAACGTTATTTAGCGAAATGTGAAATGTTCAAAAATTTCAACGGCTAGCGAGGGTGGGTTCCGAGCATACGATTTTTTTTTTTATTTTTACCGGATGGATTTCGTCATCACTAAACGATGTAAAAAAGAAAAAATTCGTTCTAACGTTATTTAGCGAAATGAAAAATATTCAAAAATTTCATCGGCCTGAAAGGGTGGGTTCGGAGCATACGATTTTATTTAAAGTTTTTCCCGGATGGATTTCGTCATCACTAAAAGTTGTAAAAAAGAAAAAAGTGGTTCTAACGTTATTTAGCGAAATGAAAAATATTCAAACATTTCACCGGCCTGAAAGGGTGGGTTCCGAGCATACGATTTTTTTTTAAATTTTTTACCGCATGGATTTCGTCATCACTAAAAGATGTAAAAAAGAAAAAAAGTGGTTCTAACGTTGGTTAGCGAAATGAGAAATATTCAAAAATTTCACCCGCTGGCAAGGGTGGGTTCCGATCATTCAATTTTTTTTTAACTTTTTTCCCGGATGGTTTTCGTCATCACTAAAAGATGTAAAAAAGAAAAAAGTGGTTCTAACGTTATTTAGCGAAATGAGAAATTTTCAAAATTTTCGCCGGCCGGCAAGGGTGGGTTCCGAGCATACGATTTTTTAAAAGTTTTTCCCGGATGGTTTTCGTCATCACTAAAAGATGTAAAAAAGAATCAGTGGTTCTAACGTTATTTAGCGAAATGAAAAATATTCAAAAATTTCACCGGCCTGAAAGGGTGGGTTCCGAGCATACGATTTTTTTTTAAATGTTTTACCGCATGGATTTCGGCATCACTAAAAGATGTAAAAAAGAGAAAAGTGGTTCTAACGTTATTAAGCGAAATGAGAAATTTTCAAAATTTTCACCGGCCTGAAAGGGTGGGTTCCGAGCATACGATTTTTTTTAAAATGTTTTACCGCATGGATTTCGGCATCACTAAAAGATGTAAAAAAGAGAAAAGTGGTTCTAACGTTATTTAACGAAATGAGAAATTTTTAAAAATTTCACCGGCCGGCAAGGGTGGGTTCCGAGCATACGATTTTTTTTTAAATTTTTCCCGGATGGTTTTCGTCATCACATAAAGATGTACAAAAGAAAAAAGCGATTCTAACGTTATTTAGCGAAATGAGAAATATTCAAAAATTTCACCGGCGGCAAGGTTGGGTTCCGAGCATACGATTTTTTTTTAAATTTTTTCCCGGATGAATTTCGTCATCACTAAGAGATGTAAAAAAGAAAAACGTGGTTATATCGTTATTAGCGAAATGAGAAATTTTCAAAAATTTCACCGGCTGGCAAGGGTGGGTTCCGAGGATACGATATTTTTTTAAATTTTTTCCCGGATGGATTTCGTCATCACTAAAAGATGTAAAAAAGGAAAAAGTGGTTCTAACGTTATTTAGCGAAATGAGAAATTTTCAAAAATTTCACCGACTGGCAAGGGTGGGTTCCGAGCATACGATTTTTTTTTAAATTTTTTACCGGATGGATTTCGTCATCACTAAAAGATGTAAAAATGAAAAAAGTGGTTCTAACGTTATTTAGCGAAATGAGAAATTTTCAAAATTTCACCGGCTGGCAAGGGTGGGTTCCGAGCATACGATTTTTTTTTAAAATTTATTCCCGGATGGATTTCGTCATCACTAAAAGATGTAAGAAAGAAAAAAGTGGTTCTAACGTTCTTTAGCGAAATGAGAAATTTTCAAAAATTTCACCGGCTGGCAAGGGTTGGTTCCGAGCATACGATTTTTTTTAAAATTTTTCCCGGATGGATTTCGTCATCACTAAAAGATGTAAAAAAGAAAAAAGTGGTTCTAACGTTATTAAGCGAAATGAGAAATTTTCAAAATTGTCACCGACCAGCAAGGGTGGGTTCCTAGCATACGATTTTTTTATTTATTTTTTCCCGGATGGATTTCGTCATCATTAAAAGATGTAAAAAAGAAAAAAGTGGTTCTAACGTTATTTAGCGAAATGAAAAATTTTCAAATATTTCACCGGCTGGCAAGTGTGGGTGCCGAGCATACGATTTTTTTTAAATTTTTTTCCCGGATGGATTTCGTCATCACTAAAAGATGTAAAAAAGAAAAAAATGGTTCTAAGGTTATTTAGCGAAATATGAAATGTTCAAAAATTTCACCGGCTGGCGAGGGTGGGTTCCGAGCATACGATTTTTTTGTTAATTTTTCCCGGATGGATTTCGTCATCACTAAATGATGTAAAAAAGAAAAACGTGGTTATATCGTTATTAGCGAAATGAGAAATTTTCAAAAATTTCACCGGCTGGCAAGGGTGGGTTCCGAGGATACGATATTTTTTAAAAAATTTTCCCGGATGGATTTCGTCATCACTAAAAGATGTAAAAAAGGAAAAAGTGGTTCTAACGTTATTTAGCGAAATGAGAAAGTTTCAAAAATTTCACCGACTGGCAAGGGTGGGTTCCGAGCATACGATTTTTTTTAAATTTTGTACCGGATCGACTTCGTCATCACTAAAAGATGTAAAAATGAAAAAAGTGGTTCTTACGTTATTTAGCGAAATGAGAAATTTTCAAAAATTTCACCGGCTGGCAAGGGTGGGTTCCGAGCATACGATTTTTTTTAAAATTTTTTCCCGGATGGATTTCGTCATCACTAAAAGATGTAAAAAAGAAAAAAGTGGTTCTAACGTTCTTTAGCGAAATGAGAAATTTTCAAAAATTTCACCGGCTGGCAAGGGTTGGTTCCGAGCATACGATTTTTTTTTAAATTTTTCCCGGATGGATTTCGTCATCACTAAAAGATGTAAAAAAAAAAAATTGGTTCTAACGTTATTTAGCGAAATGAAAAATATTCAAAAATTTCACCGGCCTGAAATGGTGGGTTCCGAGCATACGATTTTTTTTTAAGTTTTTTTCCGGATGGATTTCGTCATCACCAAAAGATGTAAAAAAGAAAAAAGTTGTTCGAACGTAATTTAGCGAAATGAAAAATATTCAAACATTTCACCGTCCTGAAAGGGTGGGTTCCGAGCATACGATTTTTTTTTAAATGTTTTACCGCATGGATTTCGTCATCACTAAAAGATGTAAAAAAGAAAAAAGTGGTTCTAACGTTATTTAGCGAAATGAGAAATCTTCAAAAATTTCACCGGCCGGCAAGGGTCGGTTCCGAGCATACGATTTTTTTTTAAATTTTTACCCGGATGGATTTCTTCATCACTAAAACATGTAAGAAAGAAAAAAGTGGTTCTAACGTTATTTAGCGAAATGAGAAATTTTGAAAAATTCCATCGGCTGGCAAGCGTGGGTTCCGAGCATACGATTTTTTTATTTATTTTTTTACCGGATGGCTTTTGTCATCACTAAAAGATGTAAAAAAGAAAAAAAGTGGTTCTAACGTTATTTAGCGAAATGAGAAATGTTCAAAAATTTCACCAGCTGGCAAGGGTGGGTTCCGAGCATACGATTTTTATTCTAATTTTTTACCGGATGGATTTCGTCATCACTAGAAGATGTAAAAAAGAAAAAAAATGGTTCTAACGTTATTTAACGAAATGAGAAATTTTCAAACATTTCACCGGCCGGCAAGCGTGGGTTCCGAGCATTCAATTTTTTTTAAACTTTTTTCCCGGATAATTTTCGTCTTCACTAAAAGATGTAGAAAAGAAAAAAGTGGTTCTAACGTTATTTAGCGATATCAGGAATTTTCAAATATTTCACCGGCCTGAAAGGGCGGTTTCCGAGCATACGATTTTTAAACAAAAATTTTCCCGGATGGATTTCGTCATCACTAAAAGATGTAAAAAAGAGAAAAGTGGTTCTAACGTTATTTAGCGAAATGAAAAATATTCAAAAATTTCACCGGCCTGAAAGGGTGGGTTCCGAGCATACGATTAAAAAAAAAAAAATTCCCGGATGGATTTCGTCATCACTAAAAGTTGTAAAAAAGAAAAAAGTGGTTCTAACGTTATTTAGCGAAATGAGAAATATTCAAAAATTTCACCAGCTGGCAAGGGTGGGTTCCGAGCATTCAATTTTTTAAAAACTTTTTTCCCGGATGGTTTTCGTCATCACTAAAAGATGTAAAAAACAAAAAAGTGGTTCTAACGTTATTTAGCGAAATGAGAAATATTCAAAAATTTCACCGGCTGGCAAGGGTGGGTTCCGAGCATACGATTTTTTTTAAATTTTTTCCCGGATGGATTTCGACATCACTAAAAGATGTAAAAAAGAAAAAAGTGGTTCTAACGTTATTTAGCGAAATGAGAAATATTCAAAAATTTCACTGGCCTGAAAGGGTGTGTTCCGAGCATACGATTTTTTTAAACCTTTTTTCCCGCGTGGTTTTCGTCATCACTAAAAGATGTAATAAAGAAAAAAGTGGTTCTAACGTTATTTAACGAAATGAGAAATTTTCAAAAATTTTACCGGCTGGCAAGGGTGGGTTCCGAGCATTCAATTTTTTAAAAACTTTTTTCCCGGATGGTTTTCGTCATCACTAAAAGATGTAAAAAAGAAAAAAGTGGTTCTAACGTTATTTAGCGAAATGAGAAATATTCAAAAATATCACCGCCTGGCAAGGGTGGGTTTCGAGCATTCAATTTTTTTAAAACTTTTTTCCCGGATGGTTTTCGGCATCACTAAAAGATGTAAAAGAGAAAAAAGTGGTTCTAACGTTATTTAGCGAAATGAGAAATTTTCAAACATTCCACTGGGCTGAAACGGTGGGTTACGAGCATACAATTTTTTTAAAACTTTTGCCCACGTGGTTTTCGTCATCACTAAAAGATGTAAAAAAGAAAAAAGTGGTTCTAACGTTATTAAGCGAAATGAGAAATTTTCAAAATTGTCACCGACCGGCAAGGGTGGGTTCCTAGCATACGATTTTTTTAAAATTTTTTCCCGGATGGATTTCGTCATCATTAAAAGATGTAAAAACGAAAAAAGTGGTTCTAACGTTATTTAGCGAAATGAAAAATTTTCAAATATTTCACCGGCTGGCAAGGGTGGATGCCGTGCATACGATTTTTTAAAAAAAAATTTCCGGGATGGATTTCGTCATCACTAAAAGATGAAAAAAGAAAAAAGTGTTTCTAACGTTATTTAGCGAAATGTGAAATGTTCAAAAATTTCAACGGCTAGCGAGGGTGGGTTCCGAGCATACGATTTTTTTTTTAATTTTTACCGGATGGATTTCGTCATCACTAAACGATGTAAAACAGAAAAAAGTGGTTCTAACGTTATTTAGCAAAATGAGAAATATTCAAAAATTTCACCGGCTGGCAAGGGTGGGTTCCGAGCATACGATTTTTTTTAAATTTTTTCCCGGATGGATTTCGACATCACTAAAAGATGTAAAAAAGAAAAAAGTGGTTCTAACGGTATTTAGCGAAATGAGAAATATTCAAAAATTTCACTGGCCTGAAAGGGTGTGTTCCGAGCATACGATTTTTTTAAACCTTTTTTCCCGCGTGGTTTTCGTCATCACTAAAAGATGTAATAAAGAAAAAAGTGGTTCTAACGTTATTTAACGAAATGAGAAATTTTCAAAAATTTTACCGGCTGGCAAGGGTGGGTTCCGAGCATTCAATTTTTTAAAAACTTTTTTCCCGGATGGTTTTCGTCATCACTAAAAGATGTAAAAAAGAAAAAAGTGGTTCTAACGTTATTTAGCGAAATGAGAAATATTCAAAAATTTCACCGCCTGGCAAGGGTGGGTTTCGAGCATTCAATTTTTTTGAAACTTTTTTCCCGGATGGTTTTCGTCATCACTAAAAGATGTAAAAGAGAAAAAAGTGGTTCTAACGTTATTTAGCGAAATGAGAAATTTTCAAAAATTCCACTGGGCTGAAACGGTGGGTGACGAGCATACAATTTTTTTAAAACTTTTGCCCACGTGGTTTTCGTCATCACTAAAAGATGTAAAAAAGAAAAAAGTGGTTCTAACGTTATTAAGCGAAATGTGAAATTTTCAAAATTGTCACCGACCGGCAAGGGTGGGTTCCTAGCATACGATTTTTTTTTAATTTTTTCCCGGATGGATTTCGTCATCATTAAAAGATGTAAAAACGAAAAAAGTGGTTCTAACGTTATTTAGCGAAATGTGAAATGTTCAAAAATTTCAACGGCTAGCGAGGGTGGGTTCCGAGCATACGATTTTTTTTTTTATTTTTACCGGATGGATTTCGTCATCACTAAACGATGTAAAAAAGAAAAAATTCGTTCTAACGTTATTTAGCGAAATGAAAAATATTCAAAAATTTCATCGGCCTGAAAGGGTGGGTTCGGAGCATACGATTTTATTTAAAGTTTTTCCCGGATGGATTTCGTCATCACTAAAAGTTGTAAAAAAGAAAAAAGTGGTTCTAACGTTATTTAGCGAAATGAAAAATATTCAAACATTTCACCGGCCTGAAAGGGTGGGTTCCGAGCATACGATTTTTTTTTAAATTTTTTACCGCATGGATTTCGTCATCACTAAAAGATGTAAAAAAGAAAAAAAGTGGTTCTAACGTTGGTTAGCGAAATGAGAAATATTCAAAAATTTCACCCGCTGGCAAGGGTGGGTTCCGATCATTCAATTTTTTTTTAACTTTTTTCCCGGATGGTTTTCGTCATCACTAAAAGATGTAAAAAAGAAAAAAGTGGTTCTAACGTTATTTAGCGAAATGAGAAATTTTCAAAAATTTCGCCGGCCGGCAAGGGTGGGTTCCGAGCATACGATTTTTTAAAAGTTTTTCCCGGATGGTTTTCGTCATCACTAAAAGATGTAAAAAAGAATCAGTGGTTCTAACGTTATTTAGCGAAATGAAAAATATTCAAAAATTTCACCGGCCTGAAAGGGTGGGTTCCGAGCATACGATTTTTTTTTAAATGTTTTACCGCATGGATTTCGGCATCACTAAAAGATGTAAAAAAGAGAAAAGTGGTTCTAACGTTATTAAGCGAAATGAGAAATTTTCAAAATTTTCACCGGCCTGAAAGGGTGGGTTCCGAGCATACGATTTTTTTTAAAATGTTTTACCGCATGGATTTCGGCATCACTAAAAGATGTAAAAAAGAGAAAAGTGGTTCTAACGTTATTAAGCGAAATGAGTATTTTCAAAATTTTCACCGACCGGCAAGGGTGGGTTCCTAGCATAAGATTTTTTTTAAATTTTTTCCCGGATGGATTTCGTCATCGTTAAAAGATGTAAAAAAGAAAAAAGTGGTTCTAACGTTATTTAGCGAAATTAAAAATTTTCAAATATTTCACCGGCTGGCAAGGGTGGATGCCGAGCATACGATTTAAAAAAAAAAAATTTCCCGGATGGATTTCGTCATCACTAAAAGATGTAAAAAAGAAAAAAGTGTTTCTAACGTTATTTAGCGAAATGTGAAATGTTCAACAATTTCAACGGCTGGCGAGGGTGAGTTCCGAGCATACGATTTTTTTTTAAATTTTTACCGGATGGATTTCGTCATCACTAAACGATGTAAGAAAGAAAAAAGTCGTTCTAACGTTATTTAGCGAAATGAAAAATATTCAAAAATTTCATCGGCCTGAAAGGGTGGGTTCCGAGCATACGATTTTTTAAAAAGTTTTTCCCGGATGGATTTCGTCATCACTAAAAGATGTAAAAAAGAAAAAAAGTGGTTCTAACGTTATTTAGCGAAATCAAAAATATTCAAACATTTCACCGGCCTGAAAGGGTGGGTTCCGAGCATACGATTTTTTTTTAAATTTTTTACCGCATGGATTTCGTCATCACTAAAAGATGTAAAAAAAAAAAGTGGTTCTAACGTTATTTAGCGAAATGAGAAATTTTCAAAAATTTCACCGGCCGGCAAGGGTGGGTTCCGAGCATATGATTTTTTAAGACTTTTTCCCGGATGGTTTTCGTCATCACTAAAAGATTTAAAAAAGAAACAGTGGTTCTAACGTTATTTAGCGAAATGAGAAATTTTCAAAAATTTCACTGGCCTGAAAGGGTGGGTTCCGAGCATACGATTTTTTTAAAACATTTTTCCCGCGTGGTTTTCGTCATCACTAAAAGATGTAATAAAGAAAAAAGTGGTTCTAACGTTATTTAACGAAATGAGAAATTTTCAAAAATTTCACCGGCCGGCAAGGGTGGATTCCGAGCAAACGATTTTTTAAAACTTTTTCCCGGATGGATTTCGGCATCACTAAAAGATGTAAAAAAGAAAATAGTGGTTCTAACGTTATTTAGCGAAATGAAAAAATTTCCAAAAATTTCACCAGCAGGCAAGGGTGGGTTCCGAGCATACGATTTTTTTTAAATTTTTTACCGGATGGATATCGTCATCAATAAAAGATGTAAAAAAGAAAAAAGTGGTTCTAACGTTCTTTAGCGAAATGAGAAATTTTCAAAAATTTCACCGGCTGGCAAGGGTTGGTTCCGAGCATACGATTTTTTTTTTAATTTTTCCCGGATGGATTTCGTCATCACTAAAAGATGTACAAAAGAAAAAAGTGTTTCTAACGTTATTTAGCGAAATGAAAAATATTCAAACATTTCACCGTCCTGAAAGGGTGGGTTCCGAGCATACGATTTTTTTTAAAATGTTTTACCGCATGGATTTCGTCATCACTAAAAGATGTAAAAAAGAGAAAAGTGGTTCTAACGTTATTAAGCGAAATGAGAAATTTTCAAAATTGTCACCGACCGGCAAGGGTGGGTTCCTAGCATACGATTTTTTTTAAAAATTTTTCCCGCATGGATTTCGTCATCATTAAAAGATGTAAAAAAGAAAAAAGTGGTTCTAACGTTATTTAACGAAATGAAAAATATTCAAACATTTCACCGTCCTGAAAGGGTGGGTTCCGAGCATACGATTTTTTTTTAAATTTTTTTACCGGATGGATATCGTCATCACTAAAAGATGTAAAAAAGAAAAAAGTGGTTCTAACGTTATTAAGCGAAATGAGAAATTTTCAAAATTGTCCCCGACCGGCAAGCGTGAGTTCCTAGAATACGATTTTTCTTAAATTTTTTCCCGGATGGATTTCGTCATCATTAAAAGATGTAAAAAAGAAAAAAGTGGTTCTAACGTTATTTAGCGAAATGACAAATTTTCAAATATTTCACCGGCTGGCAAGGGTGGATGCCGTGCATACGATTTTTTTTTTAAATTTTTTCCGGGATGGATTTCGTCATCACTAAAAGATGTAAAAAAGAAAAAAATGTTTCTAAAGTTATTTAGCGAAATGTGAAATGTTCAAAAATTTCAACGGTTGGCGAGGGTGGGTTCCGAGCATACGATTTTTTTTTAAATTTTTACCGGATGGATTTCGTCATCACTAAACGATGTAAAAAAGAAAAAATTCGTTCTAACGTTATTTAGCGAAATGAAAAATATTCAAAAATTTCATCGGCCTGAAAGGGTGGGTTCGGAGCATACGATTTTTTTTAAAGTTTTTCCCGGATGGATTTCGTCATCACTAAAAGATGTAAAAAAGAAAAAAAGTGGTTCTAACGTTATTTAGCGAAATGAAAAATATTCAAACATTTCACCGGCCTGAAAGGGTGGGTTCCGAGCATACGATTTTTTTTTAAATTTTTTACCGCATGGATTTCGTCATCACCAAAAGATGTAAAAAAGAAAAAAAGTGGTTCTAACGTTGTTTAGCGAAATGAGAAATATTCAAAAATTTCACCCGCTGGCAAGGGTGGGTTCCGAGCATTCAATTTTTTTTAAACTTTTTTCCCGGATGGTTTTCGTCATCACTAAAAGATGTAAAACAGAAAAAAGTGGTTCTAACGTTATTTAGCGAAATGAGAAATTTTCAAACATTTCGCCGGCCGGCAAGGGTGGGTTCCGAGCATACGATTTTTTAAAAGTTTTTCCCGGATGGTTTTGGTCATCACTAAAAGATTTAAAAAAGAAACAGTGGTTCTAACGTTATTTAGCGAAATGAGACATTTTCAAAAATTTCACTGGCCTGAAAGGGTGGGTTCCGAGCATTCGATTTTTTTTAAACTTTTTTCCCGCGTGGTTTTCGTCATCACTAAAAGATGTAATAAAGAAAAAAGTGGTTCTAACGTTATTTAACGAAATGAGAAATTTTCAAAAATTTCACCGGCCGGCAAGGGTGGATCCCGAGCATACGATTTTTTAAAACGTTTTCCCGGATGGATTTCGGCATCACTAAAAGATGTAAAAAAGAAAAATTGGTTCTAACGTTATTTAGCGAAATGAAAAAATTTCCAAAACTTTCACCGGCTGGCAAGGGTGGGTTCCGAGCATACGATTTTTTTCAAATTTTTTACCGGATCGATATCGTCATCACTAAAAGATGTAAAAAAGAAAAAAGTGGTTCTAACGTTATTTAACGAAAAGAGAAATTTTCAAAAATTTCACCGGCCGGCAAGGGTGGGTTCCGAGCATACGATTTTTTTTAAATTTCTTCGCGGATGGTTTTCGTCATCACAAAAAGATGTACAAAAGAAAAAAGCGATTCTAACGTTATTCAGCGAAATGAGAAATATTCAAAAATTTCACCGGCGGCAAGCGTGGGTTCCGAGCATACGATTTTTTTTTAAATTTTTTCCCGGATGACTTTCGTCATCACTAAAAGATGTAAAAAAGAAAAACGTGGTTATATCGTTATTAGCGAAATGAGAAATTTTCAAAAATTTCACCGGCTGGCAAGGGTGGGTTCCGAGGATACGATATTTTTTTTAATTTTTTCCCGGATGGATTTCGTCATCACTAAAAGATGTAAAAAAGGAAAAAGTGGTTCTAACGTTATTTAGCGAAATGAGAAATTTTCTAAAATTTCACCGACAGGCAAGGGTGGGTTCCGAGCATACGATTTTTTTTTAAATTTTTGACCGGATGGATATCGTCATCACTAAACGATGTCAAAAAGAAAAAAGTGGTTCTAACGTTATTAAGCGAAATGAGAAATTTTCAAAATTGTCACCGACCGGCAAGCGTGGGTTCCTAGCATACGATTTTTTTAAAATTTTTTCCCGGATGGATTTCGTCATCATTAAAAGATGTAAAAAAGAAAAAAGTGGTTCTAACGTTATTTAGCGAAATGAAAAATTTTCAAATATTTCACCGGCTGGCAAGGGTGGATGCCGTGCATACGATTTTTTTTTAAATTTTTTTCCGGGATGGATTTCGTCATCACTAAAAGATGTAAAAAAGAAAAAAATGTTTCTAAAGTTATTTAGCGAAATGTGAAATGTTCAAAAATTTCAACGGCTGGCGAGGGTGGGTTCCGAGCATACGATTTTTTTTTAAATTTTTACCGGATGGATTTCGTCATCACTAAACGATGTAAAAAAGAAAAAATTCGTTCTAAAGTTATTTAGCGAAATGAAAAATATTCAAAAATTTCATCGGCCGGAAAGGGTGGGTCGGAGCATACGATTTTCTTAAAAGTTTTTCCCGGATGGATTTCGTCATCACTAAAAGATGTAGAAAAGAAAAAAAGTGTCTCTAACGTTATTTAGCGAAATGAAAAATATTCAAACATTTCACCGGCCTGAAAGGGTGGGTTCCGAGCATACGATTTTTTTATTTATTTTTTACCGCATGGATTTCGTCATCACTAAACGATGTAAAAAAGAAAAAAAGTGGTTCTAAGGTTGTTTAGCGAAATGAGAAATATTCAAAAATTTCACCCGCTGGCAAGGGTGGGTTCCGAGCATTCAATTTTTTTTTAACTTTTTTCCCGGATGGTTTTCGTCATCACTAAAAGATGTAAAAAAGAAAAAAGTGGTTCTAACGTTATTTAGCGAAATGAGAAATTTTCAAAAATTTCGCCGGCCGGCAAGGGTGGGTTCCGAGCATACGATTTTTTTGAAACTTTTTTCCCGCGTGGTTTTCGTCATCACTAGAAGATGTAATAAAGAAAAAAGTGGTTCTAACGTTATTTAACGAAATGAGAAATTTTCAAAAATTTCACTGGCGTGAAAGGGTGGATTCCGAGCATACGATTTTTTAAAACGTTTTCCCGGATGGATTTCGGCATCACTAAAAGATGTACAAAAGAAAAAACTGGTTCTAACGTTATTTAGCGAAATGAAAAAATTTCCAAAACTTTCACCGGCGGGCAAGGGTGGGTTCCGAGCATACGATTTTTTTCAAATTTTTTACCGGATCGATATCGTCGTCACTAAAAGATGTAAAAAAGAAAAAAGTGGTTCTAACGTTATTTAACGAAATAAGAAATTTTCAAAAATTTCACCGGCCGGCAAGGGTGGGTTCCGAGCATACGATTTTTTTTAAATTTTCTCCCGGATGGTTTTCGTCATCACAAAAAGATGTACAAAAGAAAAAAGCGATTCTAACGTTATTCAGCGAAATGAGAAATATTCAAAAATTTCACCGGCGGCAAGGGTGGGTTCCGAGCATACGATTTTTTTTTAAATTTTTTCCCGGATGAATTTCGTCATCACTAAAAGATGTAAAAAAGAAAAACGTGGTTATATCGTTATTAGCGAAATGAGAAATTTTCAAAAATTTCACCGGCTGGCAAGGGTGGGTTCCGAGCATACGATTTTTTTTTTAAATTTTTTCCCGGATGGATTTCGTCATCACTAAAAGATGTAAAAAAGAAAAAAGTGGTTCTAACGTTCTTTAGCGAAATGAGAAATTTTCAAAAATTTCACCGGCTGGCAAAGGTTGGTTCCGAGCATACGATTTTTTTTTAAATTTTTACCGGATGGATTTCGTCATCACTAAACGATGTAAAAAAGAAAAAAGTCGTTCTAACGTTATTTAGCGAAATGAAAAATATTCAAAAATTTCATCGGCCTGAAAGGGTGGGTTCCGAGCATACGATTTTTTTTTAAATGTTTTACCGCATGGATTTCGTCATCACTAAAAGATGTAAAAAAGAAAAAAGCGGTTCTAACGTTATTTAGCGAAATGAGACATTATCAAAAATTTCACCGGCCGGCAAGGGTCGGTTCCGAGCATACGATTTTTTTTTAAATTTTTACCCGGATGGATTTCTTCATCACTAAAACATGTAAGAAAGAAAAAAGTGGTTCTAACGTTATTTAGCGAAATGACAAATTTTAAAAAATTTCATCGGCTGGCAAGGGTGGGTTCCAAGCATACGATTTTTTTATTTATTTTTTTACCGGATGGCTTTCGTCATCACTAAAAGATGTAAAAAAGAAAAAAAGTGGTTCTAACGTTATTTAGCGAAATGAGAAATGTTCAAAAATTTCACCCGCTGGCAAAGGTGGGTTCCGAGCATACGATTTTTTTTAAATTTTTTCCCGGATGGATTTCGACATCACTAAAAGATGTAAAAAAGAAAAAAGTGGTTCTAACCTTATTTAGCGAAATGAGAAATTTTCTAAAATTTCACTGGCCTGAAAGGGTGTGTTCCGAGCATACGATTTTTTTAAACCTTTTTTCCCGCGTGGTTTTCGTCATCCCTAAAAAATGTTATAAAGAAAAAAGTGGTTCTAACGTTATTTAACGAAATGAGAAATTTTCAAAAATTTTACCGGCTGGCAAGGGTGGGTTCCGAGCATTCAATTTTTTAAAAACTTTTTTCCCGGATGGTTTTCGTCATTACTAAAAGATGTAAAAAAGAAAAAAGTGGTTCTAACGTTATTTAGCGAAATGAGAAATATTCAAAAATTTCACCGGCTGGCAAGGGTGGGTTTCGAGCATTCAATTTTTTTAAAACTTTTTTCCGGATGGTTTTCGTCATCACTAAAAGATGTGAAAGAGAAAAAAGTCGTTCTAACGTTATTTAGCGAAAAGAGAAATTTTCAAAAATTTCACTGGGCTGAAACGGTGGGTTACGAGCATACGATTTTTATGAAACTTTTGCCCACGTGGTTTTCGTCATCACTAAAAGATGTAAAAAAGAAAAAAGTGGTTCTAACGTTATTAAGCGAAATGAGAAATTTTCAAAATTGTCACCGACCGGCAAGGGTGGGTTCCTAGCATACGATTTTTGTTGAAATTTTTTCCCGGATGGATTTCGTAATCATTAAAAGATGTAAAAAAGAAAAAAGTGGTTCTAACATTATTTAGCGAAATGAAAAATGTTCAAATATTTCACCGGCTGGCAAGAGTGGATGCCGAGCATACGATTTTGAAAAAAAAATTTTCCCGGATGGATTTCGTCATCAGTAAAAGATGTAAAAAAGAAAAAAGTGTTTCTAACGTTATATAGCGAAATGTGAAATGTTCAAAAATTTCAACGGCTGGCGAGGGTGGGTTCCGAGCATACGATTTGTTTTAAATTTTTACCGGATGGATTTCGTCATCACTAAACGATGTAAAAAAGAAAAAAGTCGTTCTAACGTGATTTAGCGAAATGATAAATATTCAAAAATTTCATCGGCCTGAAAGGGTGGGTTCCGAGCATACGATTTTTTTTTAAATTTTTTACCGCATGGATTTCGTCATCACTAAAAGATGTAAAAAAGAAAAAAGTGGTTCTAACGTTGTTTAGCGAGATGAGAAATATTCAAAAATTGTACCGGCTGGCAAGGGTGGGTTCCGAGCATTCAATTTTTTTTTAACTTTTATCCCGGATGGTTTTCGTCATCACTAAAAGATGTAAAAAAGAAAAAAGTGGTTCTAACGTCATTTAGCGAAATGAGAAATTTTCAAAAATTTCACCGGCCGGCAAGGGTGGGTTCCGAGCATACGATTTTTTAAAACTTTTTCCCGGATGGATTTCGGCATCACTAAAAGATGTAAAAAAGAAAAAAAGTGGTTCTCTCGTTATTTAGCGAAATGAAAAAATTTCCAAAAATTTCACCGACTTGCAACGGTGGGTTCCGAGCATACGAATTTTTTTTATTTTTTTACCGGATGGATATCGTCATCACTAAAAGATGTAAAAAAGAAAAAAATGGTTCTAACGTTATTTAACGAAATGAGAAATTTTCAAAAATTTTACCGGCTGGCAAGGGTGGGTTTCGAGCATTCAATTTTTGTAAAACTTTTTTCCCGGATGGTTTTCGTCATCACTAAAAGATGTAAAAGAGAAAAAAGTGGTTCTAACGTTATTTAGCAAAATGAGAAATATTCAAAAATTTCACTGGGCTGAAACGGTGGGTTACGAGCATACGATTTTTTTTTAACTTTTGCCCACGTGGTTTTCGTCATCACTAAAAGATGTAAAAAAAAAAAAGTGGTTCTAACGTTATTAAGCGAAATGAGAAATTTTCAAAATTGTCACCGACCGGCATGGGTGGGTTCCTAGCATACGATTTTTTTTAAATTTTTTCCCGGATGGATTTCGTCATCATTAAAAGACGTAAAAAAGAAAAAAGTGGTTCTAACGTTATTTAGCGAAATGAAAAATTTTCAAATATTCCACCGGCTGGCAAGGGTGGATGCCGCGCATACGATTTTTTTTAAATTTTTTTCCGGGATGGATTTCGTCATCACTAAAAGATGTAAAAAAGAAAAAAGTGTTTCTAACGTTATTTAGCGAAATGTGAAATGTTCAAAAATTTCAACAGCTGGCGAGGGTGGGTTCCGAGCATACGATTTTTTGTTTATTTTTACCGGATGGATTTCGTCATCACTAAACGATGTAAAAAAGAAAAAATTCGTTCTAACGTTATTTAGCGAAATGAAAAATATTCAAAAATTTCATCGGCCTGAAAGGGTGGGTTCCGAGCATACGATTTTTTTAAAACTTTTTTCCCGCGTGGTTTTCGTCATCACTAAAAGATGTAATAAAGAAAAAAGTGGTTCTAACGTTATTTAACGAAATGAGAAATTTTCAAAAATTTCACCGGCCGGCAAGGGTGGATTCCGAGCATACGATTTTTTAAAACGTTTTCCCGGATGGATTTCGGCATCACTAAAAGATGTAAAAAAGAAAAAAGTGGTTCTAACGTTATTTAGCGAAATGAAAAAATTTCCAAAACTTTCACCGGCTGGCAAGAGTGGGTTCCGAGCATACGATTTTTTGAAATTTTTTACCGGATCGATATCGTCATCACTAAAAGATGTAAAAAAGAAAAAAGTGGTTCTAACGTTATTTAACGAAATGAGAAATTTTCAAAAATTTCACCGGCCGGCAAGGGTGGGTTCCGAGCATACGATTTTTTTAAAATTTTTTCCCGGATGGTTTTCGTCACCACAAAAAGATGTACAAAAGAAAAAAGCGATTCTAACGTTATTTAGCGAAATGAGAAATATTCAAAAATTTCACCGGCGGCAAGGGTGGGTTCCGAGCATACGATTTTTTTTTAAATTTTTTCCCGGATGAATTTCGTCATCACTAAAAGATGTAAAAAAGAAAAACGTGGTTATATCGTTATTAGCGAAATGAGAAATTTTCAAAAATTTCACCGGCTGGCAAGGGTGGGTTCCGAGGATACATTTTTTTAAATTTTTTCCCGGATGGATTTCGGCATCACTAAAAGATGTAAAAAAGAAAAAAAGTGGTTCTAATGTTATTTAGCGAAATGAAAAAATTTCCAAAAATTTCACCGGCTGGCAAGGGTGGGTTCCGAGCATACGAATTTTTTTTATTTTTTTACCGGATGGATATCGTCATCACTAAAAGATGTAAAAAAGAAAAAAATGGTTGTAACGTTATTTAACGAAATGAGAAATTTTTAAAAATTTTACCGGCTGGCAAGGGTGGATTCGAGTATTCAATTTTTGTAAAACTTTTTTCCCGGATGGTTTTCGTCATCACTAAAAGATGTAAAAGAGAAAAAAGTGGTTCTAACGTTATTTAGCGAAATGAGAAATTTTCAAAAATTTCACTGGGCTGAAACGGTGGGTTACGAGCATACGATTTTTTTTAAACTTTTGCCCACGTGGTTTTCGTCGTCACTAAAAGATGTAAAAAAGAAAAAAGTGGTTCTGAAGTTATTTAACGAAATGAGAAATTTTCAACAATTTCACCGGCCGGCAAGGGTGGGTTCTGAGCATACGATTTTTTTAAAAAATTTTCCCGGATGGTTTTCGTCATCACAAAAAGATGTACAAAAGAAAAAAGCGATTCTAACGTTATTTAGCGAAATGAGAAATATTCAAAAATTTCACCGGCGGCAAGGGTGGGTTCCGAGCATACGATTTTTTTTTAAATTTTTTCCCGGATGAATTTCGTCATCACTAAGACATGTAAAAAAGAAAAACGTGGTTATATCGTTATTAGCGAAATGAGAAATATTCAAAAATTTCACCGACTGGCAAGGGTGGGTTCCGAGCATACGATTTTTTTTTAAATTTTTTACCGGATGGATTTCGTCATCACTAAAAGATGTAAGAAAGAAAAAAGTGGTTCTAACGTTCTTTAGCGAAATGAGAAATTTTCAAAAATTTCACCGGCTGGCAAGGGTTGGTTCCAAGCATACGATTTTTTTTTAAATTTTTCCCGGATGGATTTCGTCATCACTAAAAGATGTAAAAAAGAAAAAAGTGGTTCTAACGTTGTTAAGCGAAATGAGAAATTTTCAAAATTGTCACCGACCAGCAAGGGTGGGTTCCTAGCATACGATTTTTTTATTTATTTTTTCCCGGATGGATTTCGTCATCATTAAAAGATGTAAAAAAGAAAAAAGTGGTTCTAACGTTATTTAGCGAAATGAAAAATTTTCAAATATTTCATCGGCTGGCAAGTGTGGGTGCCGAGCATACGATTTTTTTTAAATTTTTTTCCCGGATGGATTTCGTCATCACTAAAAGATGTAAAAAAGAAAAAAGTGGTTCTAAGGTTATTTAGCGAAATATGAAATGTTCAAAAATTTCACCGGCTGGCGAGGGTGGGTTCCGAGCATACGATTTTTTTGTTAATTTTTCCCGGATGGATTTCGCCATCACTAAATGATGTAAAAAAGAAAAACGTGGTTATATCGTTATTAGCGAAATGAGAAATTTTCAAAAATTTCACCGGCTGGCAAGGGTGGGTTCCGAGGATACGATATTTTTTAAAAAATTTTCCCGGATGGATTTCGTCATCACTAAAAGATGTAAAAAAGGAAAAAGTGGTTCTAACGTTATTTAGCGAAATGAGAAATTTTCAAAAATTTCGCCGACTGGCAAGGGTGGGTTCCGAGCATACGATTTTTTTTTAATTTTGTACCGGATGGACTTCGTCATCACTAAAAGATGTAAAAATGAAAAAAGTGGTTCTCACGTTATTTAGCGAAATGAGAAATTTTCAAAAATTTCACCGGCTGGCAAGGGTGGGTTCCGAGCAAACGATTTTTTTTTAAATTTTTTCCCGGATGGATTTCGTCATCACTAAAAGATGTAAAAAAGAAAAAAATGGTTCTAACGTTATTTAACGAAATGAGAAATTTTCAAATATTTTACCGGCTGGCAAGGGTGGGTTTCGAGCATTCAATTTTTGTAAAACTTTTTTCCCGGATGGTTTTCGTCATCACTAAAAGATGTAAAAGAGAAAAAAGTGGTTCTAACGTTATTTAGCAAAATGAGAAATATTCAAAAATTTCACTGGGCTGAAACGGTGGGTTACGAGCATACGATTTTTTTTTAACTTTTGCCCACGTGGTTTTCGTCATCACTAAAAGATGTAAAAAAAAAAAGTGGTTCTAACGTTATTAAGCGAAATGAGAAATTTTCAAAATTGTCACCGACCGGCATGGGTGGGTTCCTAGCATACGATTTTTTTTAAATTTTTTCCCGGATGGATTTCGTCATCATTAAAAGACGTAAAAAAGAAAAAAGTGGTTCTAACGTTATTTAGCGAAATGAAAAATTTTCAAATATTCCACCGGCTGGCAAGGGTGGATGCCGCGCATACGATTTTTTTTAAATTTTTTTCCGGGATGGATTTCGTCATCACTAAAAGATGTAAAAAAGAAAAAAGTGTTTCTAACGTTATTTAGCGAAATGTGAAATGTTCAAAAATTTCAACAGCTGGCGAGGGTGGGTTCCGAGCATACGATTTTTTGTTTATTTTTACCGGATGGATTTCGTCATCACTAAACGATGTAAAAAAGAAAAAATTCGTTCTAACGTTATTTAGCGAAATGAAAAATATTCAAAAATTTCATCGGCCTGAAAGGGTGGGTTCCGAGCATACGATTTTTTTAAAACTTTTTTCCCGCGTGGTTTTCGTCATCACTAAAAGATGTAATAAAGAAAAAAGTGGTTCTAACGTTATTTAACGAAATGAGAAATTTTCAAAAATTTCACCGGCCGGCAAGGGTGGATTCCGAGCATACGATTTTTTAAAACGTTTTCCCGGATGGATTTCGGCATCACTAAAAGATGTAAAAAAGAAAAAAGTGGTTCTAACGTTATTTAGCGAAATGAAAAAATTTCCAAAACTTTCACCGGCTGGCAAGAGTGGGTTCCGAGCATACGATTTTTTGAAATATTTTACCGGATCGATATCGTCATCACTAAAAGATGTAAAAAAGAAAAAAGTGGTTCTAACGTTATTTAACGAAATGAGAAATTTTCAAAAATTTCACCGGCCGGCAAGGGTGGGTTCCGAGCATACGATTTTTTTTAAATTTTTTCCCGGATGGTTTTCGTCACCACAAAAAGATGTACAAAAGAAAAAAGCGATTCTAACGTTATTTAGCGAAATGAGAAATATTCAAAAATTTCACCGGCGGCAAGGGTGGGTTCCGAGCATACGATTTTTTTTTAAATTTTTTCCCGGATGAATTTCGTCATCACTAAAAGATGTAAAAAAGAAAAACGTGGTTATATCGTTATTAGCGAAATGAGAAATTTTCAAAAATTTCACCGGCTGGCAAGGGTGGGTTCCGAGGATACATTTTTTTAAATTTTTTCCCGGATGGATTTCGGCATCACTAAAAGATGTAAAAAAGAAAAAAAGTGGTTCTAATGTTATTTAGCGAAATGAAAAAATTTCCAAAAATTTCACCGGCTGGCAAGGGTGGGTTCCGAGCATACGAATTTTTTTTATTTTTTTACCGGATGGATATCGTCATCACTAAAAGATGTAAAAAAGAAAAAAATGGTTGTAACGTTATTTAACGAAATGAGAAATTTTTAAAAATTTTACCGGCTGGCAAGGGTGGATTCGAGTATTCAATTTTTGTAAAACTTTTTTCCCGGATGGTTTTCGTCATCACTAAAAGATGTAAAAGAGAAAAAAGTGGTTCTAACGTTATTTAGCGAAATGAGAAATTTTCAAAAATTTCACTGGGCTGAAACGGTGGGTTACGAGCATACGATTTTTTTTAAACTTTTGCCCACGTGGTTTTCGTCGTCACTAAAAGATGTAAAAAAGAAAAAAGTGGTTCTAACGTTATTTAACGAAATGAGAAATTTTCAACAATTTCACCGGCCGGCAAGGGTGGGTTCTGAGCATACGATTTTTTTAAAAAATTTTCCCGGATGGTTTTCGTCATCACAAAAAGATGTACAAAAGAAAAAAGCAATTCTAACGTTATTTAGCGAAATGAGAAATATTCAAAAATTTCACCGGCGGCAAGGGTGGGTTCCGAGCATACGATTTTTTTTTAAATTTTTTCCCGGATGAATTTCGTCATCACTAAGACATGTAAAAAAGAAAAACGTGGTTATATCGTTATTAGCGAAATGAGAAATATTCAAAAATTTCACCGACTGGCAAGGGTGGGTTCCGAGCATACGATTTTTTTTTAAATTTTTTACTGGATGGATTTCGTCATCACTAAAAGATGTAAGAAAGAAAAAAGTGGTTCTAACGTTCTTTAGCGAAATGAGAAATTTTCAAAAATTTCACCGGCTGGCAAGGGTTGGTTCCAAGCATACGATTTTTTTTAAAATTTTTCCCGGATGGATTTCGTCATCACTAAAAGATGTAAAAAAGAAAAAAGTGGTTCTAACGTTGTTAAGCGAAATGAGAAATTTTCAAAATTGTCACCGACCAGCAAGGGTGGGTTCCTAGCATACGATTTTTTTATTTATTTTTTCCCGGATGGACTTCGTCATCATTAAAAGATGTAAAAAAGAAAAAAGTGGTTCTAACGTTATTTAGCGAAATGAAAAATTTTCAAATATTTCACCGGCTGGCAAGTGTGGGTGCCGAGCATACGATTTTTTTTAAATTTTTTTCCCGGATGGATTTCGTCATCACTAAAAGATGTAAAAAAGAAAAAAGTGGTTCTAAGGTTATTTAGCGAAATATGAAATGTTCAAAAATTTCACCGGCTGGCGAGGGTGGGTTCCGAGCATACGATTTTTTTGTTAATTTTTCCCGGATGGATTTCGTCATCACTAAATGATGTAAAAAAGAAAAACGTGGTTATATCGTTATTAGCGAAATGAGAAATTTTCAAAAATTTCACCGGCTGGCAAGGGTGGGTTCCGAGGATACGATATTTTTTAAAAAATTTTCCCGGATGGATTTCGTCATCACTAAAAGATGTAAAAAAGGAAAAAGTGGTTCTAACGTTATTTAGCGAAATGAGAAATTTTCAAAAATTTCACCGACTGGCAAGGGTGGGTTCCGAGCATACGATTTTTTTTTAATTTTGTACCGGATGGACTTCGTCATCACTAAAAGATGTAAAAATGAAAAAAGTGGTTCTCACGTTATTTAGCGAAATGAGAAATTTTCAAAAATTTCACCGGCTGGCAAGGGTGGGTTCCGAGCAAACGATTTTTTTTTAAATTTTTTCCCGGATGGATTTCGTCATCACTAAAAGATGTAAAAAAGAAAAAAGTGGTTCTAACGTTCTTTAGCGAAATGAGAAATTTTCAAAAATTTCACCGGCTGGCAAGGGTTGGTTCCGAGCATACGATTTTTTTTTAAATTTTTCCCGGATGGATTTCGTCATCACTAAAAGATGTAAAAAAAAAAATTGGTTCTAACGTTATTTAGCGAAATGAAAAATACTCAAAAATTTCACCGGCCTGAAATGGTGGGTTCCGAGCATACGATTTTTTTTTAAGTTTTTTTCCGGATGGATTTCGTCATCACCAAAAGATGTAAAAAAGAAAAAAGTGGTTCGAACGTTATTTAGCGAAATGAAAAATATTCAAACATTTCACCGTCCTGAAAGGGTGGGTTCCGAGCATACGATTTTTTTTAAAATGTTTTACCGCATGGATTTCGTCATCACTAAAAGATGTAAAAAAGAAAAAAGTGGTTCTAACGTTATTTATCGAAATGAGAAATCTTCAAAAATTTCACCGGCCGGCAAGGGTCGGTTCCGAGCATACGATTTTTTTTTTAATTTTTACCCGGATGGATTTCTTCATCACTAAAACATGTAAGAAAGAAAAAAGTGGTTCTAACGTTATTTAGTGAAATGAGAAATTTTGAAAAATTCCATCGGCTGGCAAGCGTGGGTTCCGAGCATACGATTTTTTTATTTATTTTTTTACCGGATGGCTTTTGTCATCACTAAAAGATGTAAAAAAGAAAAAAAGTGGTTCTAACGTTATTTAGCGAAATGAGAAATGTTCAAAAATTTCACCAGCTGGCAAGGGTGGGTTCCGAGCATACGATTTTTATTCTAATTTTTTACCGGATGGATTTCGTCATCACTAGAAGATGTAAAAAAGAAAAAAAATGGTTCTAACGTTATTTAACGAAATGAGAAATTTTCAAACATTTCACCGGCCGGCAAGCGTGGGTTCCGAGCATTCAATTTTTTTAAAACTTTTTTCCCGGATAATTTTCGTCTTCACTAAAAGATGTAGAAAAGAAAAAAGTGGTTCTAACGTTATTTAGCGATATCAGGAATTTTCAAATATTTCACCGACCTGAAAGGGTGTGTTCCGAGCATACGATTTTTTTAAACCTTTTTTCCCGCGTGGTTTTCGTCATCACTAAACGATGTCAAAAAGAAAAAAGTGGTTCTAACGTTATTAAGCGAAATGAGAAATTTTCAAAATTGTCACCGACCGGCAAGGGTGGGTTCCTAGCATAAGATTTTTTTTAAATTTTTTCCCGGATGGATTTCGTCATCATTAAAAGATGTAAAAACGAAAAAAGTGGTTCTAACGTTATTTAGCGAAATGAAAAATTTTCAAATATTTCACCGGCTGGCAAGGGTGGATGCCGTGCATACGATTTTTTAAAAAAAAATTTCCGGGATGGATTTCGTCATCACTAAAAGATGTAAAAAAGAAAAAAGTGGTTCTAACGTTACTTAACGAAATGAGAAATTTTCAAAAATTTCACCGGCCGGCAAGGGTGGGTTCCGAGGATACGATTTTTTTTTAATTTTTTCCCGGATGGTTTTCGTCATCACAAAAAGATGTAAAAAAGGAAAAAGTGGTTCTAACGTTATTTATCGAAATGAGAAATTTTCAAAAATTTCACCGACTGGCAAGGGTGGGTTCCGAGCATACGATTTTTTTTTAAATTTTTTACCGGATGGATTTCGTCATCTCTAAAATATGTAAAAATGAAAAAAGTGGTTCTAACGTTATTTAGCGAAATGAGAAATTTTCAAAATTTCACCGGCTGGCAAGGGTGGGTTCCGAGCATACGATTTTTTTTTAAATTTTTCCCGGATGGATTTCGTCATCACTAAAAGATGTAAAAAAGAAAAAAGTGGTTCTAACGTTATTTAGCGAAATGAAAAATATTCAAACATTTCACCGTCCTGAAAGGGTGGGTTCCGAGCATACGATTTTTTTTAAAATGTTTTACCGCATGGATTTCGGCATCACTAAAAGATGTAAAAAAGAGAAAAGTGGTTCTAACGTTATTAAGCGAAATGAGAAATTTTCAAAATTTTCACCGACCGGCAAGGGTGGGTTCCTAGCATAAGATTTTTTTTAAATTTATTCCCGGATGGATTTCGTCATCATTAAAAGATGTAAAAAAGAAAAAAGTGGTTCTAACGTTATTTAGCGAAATTAAAAATTTTCAAATATTTCACCGGCTGGCAAGGGTGGATGCCGAGCATACGATTTTTAAAAAAAAAATTTCCCGGATGGATTTCGTCATCACTAAAAGATGTAAAAAAGAAAAAAGTGTTTCTAACGTTATTTAGCGAAATGTGAAATGTTCAACAATTTCAGCGGCTGGCGAGGGTGAGTTCCGAGCATACGATTTTTTTTTAAATTTTTACCGGATGGATTTCGTCATCACTAAACGATGTAAGAAAGAAAAAAGTCGTTCTAACGTTATCTAGCGAAATGAAAAATATTCAAAAATTTCATCGGCCTGAAAGGGTGGGTTCCGAGCATACGATTTTTTAAAAAGTTTTTCCCGGATGGATTTCGTCATCACTAAAAGATATGAAAAAGAAAAAAAGTGGTTCTAACGTTATTTAGCGAAATCAAAAATATTCAAACATTTCACCGGCCTGAAAGGGTGGGTTCCGAGCATACGATTTTTTTTTAAATTTTTTACCGCATGGATTTCGTCATCACTAAAAGATGTAAAAAAAAAAAGTGGTTCTAACGTTATTTAGCGAAATGAGAAATATTCAAAAATTTCACCGGCTGGCAAGGGTGGGTTCCGAGCATTCAATTTTTTTAAAACTTTTTTCCCGGATGGTTTTTGTCATCACTAAAAGATGTAAAATAGAAAAAAGTGGTTCTAACGTTATTTAGCGAAATGAGAAATTTTCAAAAATTTCACCGGCCGGCAAGGGTGGGTTCCGAGCATACGATTTTTTAAGACTTTTTCCCGGATGGTTTTCGTCATCACTAAAAGATTTAAAAAAGAAACAGTGGTTCTAACGTTATTTAGCGAAATGAGAAATTTTCAAAAATTTCACTGGCCTGAAAGGGTGGGTTCCGAGCATACGATTTTTTTTAAACATTTTTCCCGCGTGGTTTTCGTCATCACTAAAAGATGTAATAAAGAAAAAAGTGGTTCTAACGTTATTTAACGAAATGAGAAATTTTCAAAAGTTTCACCGGCCGGCAAGGGTGGATTCCGAGCAAACGATTTTTTAAAACTTTTTCCCGGATGGATTTCGGCATCACTAAAAGATGTAAAAAAGAAAATAGTGGTTCTAACGTTATTTAGCGAAATGAAAAAATTTCCAAAAATTTCACCAGCAGGCAAGGGTGGGTTCCGAGCATACGATTTTTTTTAAATTTTTTACCGGATGGATATCGTCATCAATAAAAGATGTAAAAAAGAAAAAAAGTGGTTCTAACGTTATTTAACGAAATGAGAAGTTTTCAAAAATTTCACCGGCCGGCAAGGGTGGGTTCCGAGCATACGATTTTTTTTTTAAATTTTTTCCCGGATGGCTTTCGTCATCACTAAAAGATGTAAAAAAGAAAAAAGTGGTTCTAACGTTCTTTAGCGAAATGAGAAATTTTCAAAAATTTCACCGGCTGGCATGGGTTGGTTCCGAGCATACGATTTTTTTTTAAATTTTTCCCGGATGGATTTCGTCATCACTAAAAGATGTAAAAAAGAAAAAAGTGTTTCTAACGTTATTTGGCGAAATGAAAAATATTCAAACATTTCACCGTCCTGAAAGGGTGGGTTCCGAGCATACGATTATTTTTTAAATGTTTGACCGCATGGATTTCGTCATCACTAAAAGATGTAAAAAAGAGAAAAGTGGTTCTAACGTTATTAAGCGAAATGAGAAATTTTCAAAATTGTCACCGACCGGCAAGGGTGGGTTCCTAGCATACGATTTTTTTTAAATTTTTTCCCGGATGGATTTCGTCATCATTAAAAGATGTAAAAAAGAAAAAAGTGGTTCTAACGTTATTTAGCGAAATGAAAAATATTCAAACATTTCACCGTCCTGAAAGGGTGGGTTCCGAGCATACGATTTTTTTTTAAATTTTTTTACCGGATGGATATCGTCATCACTAAAAGATGTAAAAAAGAAAAAAGTGGTTCTAACGTTATTAAGCGAAATGAGAAATGTTCAAAATTGTCACCGACCGGCAAGTGTGGGTTCCTAGAATACGATTTTTTTAAAATTTTTTCCCGGATGGATTTCGTCATCATTAAAAGATGTAAAAAAGAAAAAAGTGGTTCTAACGTTATTTAGCGAAATGAAAAATTTTCAAATATTTCGCCGGCTAGCAAGGGTGGATGCCCTGCATACGATTTTTTTTAAAATTTTTTTCCGGGATGGATTTCGTCATCACTAAAAGATGTAAAAAAGAAAAAAATGTTTCTAAAGTTATTTAGCGAAATGTGAAATGTTCAAAAATTTCAACGGCTGGCGAGGGTGGGTTCCGAGCATACGATTTTTTTTTTAATTTTTACCGGATGGATTTCGTCATCACTAAACGATGTAAAAAAGAAAAAATTCGTTCTAACGTTATTTAGCGAAATGAAAAATATTCAAAAATTTCATCGGCCTGAAAGGGTGGGTTCGGAGCATACGATTTTTTTTTAAGTTTTTCCCGGATGGATTTCGTCATCACTAAAAGATGTAAAAAAGAAAAAAGTGGTTCTAACGTTATTTGGCGAAATGAAAAATATTCAAACATTTCACCGGCCTGAAAGGGTGGGTTCCGAGCATACGATTTTTTTTTAAATTTTTTACCGCATGGATTTCGTCATCACCAAAAGATGTAAAAAAGAAAAAAAGTGGTTCTAACGTTGTTTAGCGAAATGAGAAATATTCAAAAATTTCACCCGCTGGCAAGGGTGGGTTCCGAGCATTCAATTTTTTTTTAACTTTTTTCCCGGATGGTTTTCGTCATCACTAAAAGATGTAAAACAGAAAAAAGTGGTTCTAACGTTATTTAGCGAAATGAGAAATTTTCAAACATTTCGCCGGCCGGCAAGGGTGGGTTCCGAGCATACGATTTTTTAAAAGTTTTTCCCGGATGGTTTTGGTCATCACTAAAAGATTTAAAAAAGAAACAGTGGTTCTAACGTTATTTAGCGAAATGAGACATTTTCAAAAATTTCACTGGCCTGAAAGGGTGGGTTCCGAGCATACGATTTTTTTTAAACTTTTTTCCCGCGTGGTTTTCGTCATCACTAAAAGATGTAATAAAGACAAAAGTGGTTCTAACGTTATTTAACGAAATGAGAAATTTTCAAAAATTTCACCGGCCGGCAAGGGTGGATTCCGAGCATACGATTTTTTAAAACGTTTTCCCGGATGGATTTCGGCATCACTAAAAGATGTAAAAAAGAAAAATTGGTTCTAACGTTATTTAGCGAAATGAAAAAATTTCCAAAACTTTCACCGGCTGGCAAGGGTGGGTTCCGAGCATACGATTTTTTTCAAATTTTTTACCGGATCGATATCGTCATCACTAAAAGATGTAAAAAAGAAAAAAGTGGTTCTAACGTTATTTAACGAAAAGAGAAATTTTCAAAAATTTCACCGGCCGGCAAGGGTGGGTTCCGAGCATACGATTTTTTTTAAATTTCTTCCCGGATGGTTTTCGTCATCACAAAAAGATGTACAAAAGAAAAAAGCGATTCTAACGTTATTCAGCGAAATGAGAAATATTCAAAAATTTCACCGGCGGCAAGGGTGGGTTCCGAGCATACGATTTTTTTTTAAATTTTTTCCCGGATGAATTTCGTCATCACTAAAAGATGTAAAAAAGAAAAACGTGGTTATATCGTTATTAGCGAAATGAGAAATTTTCAAAAATTTCACCGGCTGGCAAGGGTGGGTTCCGAGGATACGATATTTTTTTAAATTTTTTCCCGGATGGATTTCGTCATCACTAAAAGATGTAAAAAAGGAAAAAGTGGTTCTAACGTTATTTAGCGAAATGAGAAATTTTCAAAAATTTCACCGACAGGCAAGGGTGGGTTCCGAGCATACGATTTTTTTTTAATTTTTTTACCGGATGGATATCGTCATCACTAAAAGATGTAAAAAAGAAAAAAGTGGTTCTAACGTTATTAAGCGAAATGAGAAATTTTCAAAATTGTCACCGACCGGCAAGCGTGGGTTCCTAGCATACGATTTTTTTTAAATTTTTTCCCGGATGGATTTCGTCATCATTAAAAGATGTAAAAAAGAAAAAAGTGGTTCTAACGTTATTTAGCGAAATGAAAAATTTTCAAATATTTCACCGGCTGGCAAGGGTGGATGCCGTGCATACGATTTTTTTTTAAATTTTTTTCCGGGATGGATTTCGTCATCACTAAAAGATGTAAAAAAGAAAAAAATGTTTCTAAAGTTATTTAGCGAAATGTGAAATGTTCAAAAATTTCAACGGCTGGCGAGGGTGGGTTCCGAGCATACGATTTTTTTTTAAATTTTTACCGGATGGATTTCGTCATCACTAAACGATGTAAAAAAGAAAAAAATCGTTCTAACGTTATTTAGCGAAATGAAAAATATTCAAAAATTTCATCGGCCGGAAAGGGTGGGTCGGAGCATACGATTTTTTTTAAAGTTTTTCCCGGATGGATTTCGTCATCACTAAAAGATGTAGAAAAGAAAAAAAGTGTCTCTAACGTTATTTAGCGAAATGAAAAATATTCAAACATTTCACCGGCCTGAAAGGGTGGGTTCCGAGCATACGATTTTTTTGAAACTTTTTTCCCGCGTGGTTTTCGTCATCACTAAAAGATGTAATAAAGAAAAAAGTGGTTCTAACGTTATTTAACGAAATGAGAAATTTTCAAAAATTTCACTGGCCTGAAAGGGTGGATTCCGAGCATACGATTTTTTAAAACGTTTTCCCGGATGGATTTCGGCATCACTAAAAGATGTAAAAAAGAAAAAAGTGGTTCTAACGTTATTTAGCGAAATGAAAAAATTTCCAAAACTTTCACCGGCGGGCAAGGGTGGGTTCCGAGCATACGATTTTTTTCAAATTTTTTACCGGATCGATATGGTCGTCACTAAAAGATGTAAAAAAGAAAAAAGTGGTTCTAACGTTATTTAACGAAATAAGAAATTTTCAAAAATTTCACCGGCCGGCAAGGGTGGGTTCCGAGCATACGATTTTTTTTAAATGTTCTCCCGGATGGTTTTCGTCATCACAAAAAGATGTACAAAAGAAAAAAGCGATTCTAACGTTATTCAGCGAAATGAGAAATATTCAAAAATTTCACCGGCGGCAAGGGTGGGTTCCGAGCATACGATTTTTTTTTAAATTTTTTCCCGGATGAATTTCGTCATCACTAAAAGATGTAAAAAAGAAAAACGTGGTTATATCGTTATTAGCGAAATGAGAAATTTTCAAAAATTTCACCGGCTGGCAAGGGTGGGTTCCGAGGATACGATATTTTTTTAAATTTTTTCCCGGATGGATTTTGTCATCACTAAAAGATGTAAAAAAGGAAAAAGTGGTTCTAACGTTATTTAGCGAAATGAGAAAATTTCAAAATTTCACCGGCTGGCAAGGGTGGGTTCCGAGCATACGGTTTTTTTTTAAATTTTTTCCCGGATGGATTTCGTCATCACTAAAAGATGTAAAAAAGAAAAAAGTGGTTCTAACGTTATTTAGCGAAATGAGACATTTTCAAAAATTTCACCGGCCGGCAAGGGTCGGTTCCGAGCATACGATTTTTTTTTAAATTTTTACCCGGATGGATTTCTTCATCACTAAAACATGTAAGAAAGAAAAAAGTGGTTCTAACGTTATTTAGCGAAATGACAAATTTTAAAAAATTTCATCGGCTGGCAAGGGTGGGTTCCGAGCATACGATTTTTTTATTTATTTTTTTACCGGATGGCTTTCGTCATCACTAAAAGATGTAAAAAAGAAAAAAAGTGGTTCTAACGTTATTTAGCGAAATGAGAAATGTTCAAAAATTTCACCCGCTGGCAAAGGTGGGTTCCGAGCATACGATTTTTTTTAAATTTTTTCCCGGATGGATTTCGACATCACTAAAAGATGTAAAAAAGAAAAAAGTGGTTCTAACGTTATTTAGCGAAATGAGAAATATTCAAAAATTTCACCGGCTGGCAAGGGTGCGTTCCGAGCATTCAATTTTTTTTTAACTTTTTTCCCGGATGGTTTTCGTCATCACTAAAAGATGTAAAAAAGAAAAAAGTGGTTCTAACCTTATTTAGCGAAATGAGAAATTTTCTAAAATTTCACTGGCCTGAAAGGGTGTGTTCCGAGCATACGATTTTTTTAAACCTTTTTTCCCGCGTGGCTTTCGTCATCCCTAAAAAATGTTATAAAGAAAAAAGTGGTTCTAACGTTATTTAACGAAATGAGAAATTTTCAAAAATTTTACCGGCTGGCAAGGGTGGGTTCCGAGCATTCAATTTTTTAAAAACTTTTTTCCCGGATGGTTTACGTCATCACTAAAAGATGTGAAAAAGAAAAAAGTGGTTCTAACGTTATTTAGCGAAATGAGAAATATTCAAAAATTTCACCGGCTGGCAAGGGTGGGTTTCGAGCATTCAATTTTTTTTAAACTTTTTTCCCGGATGGTTTTCGTCATCACTAAAAGATGTGAAAGAGAAAAAAGTGGTTCTAACGTTATTTAGCGAAAAGAGAAATTTTCAAAAATTTCACTGGGCTGAAACGGTGGGTTACGAGCATACGATTTTTATAAAACTTTTGCCCACGTGGTTTTCGTCATCACTAAAAGATGTAAAAAAGAAAAAAGTGGTTCTAACGTTATTAAGCGAAATGAGAAATTTTCAAAATTGTCACCGACCGGCAAGGGTGGGTTCCTATCATACGATTTTTGTTGAAATTTTTTCCCGGATGGATTTCGTCATCATTAAAAGATGTAAAAAAGAAAAAAGTGGTTCTAACGTTATTTAGCGAAATGAAAAATGTTAAAATATTTCACCGGCTGGCAAGGGTGGATGCCGAGCATACGATTTTGAAAAAAAAAATTTCCCGGATGGATTTCGTCATCAGTAAAAGATGTAAAAAAGAAAAAAGTGTTTCTAACGTTATATAGCGAAATGTGAAATGTTCAAAAATTTCAACGGCTGGCGAGGGTGGGTTCCGAGCATACGATTTGTTTTAAATTTTTACCGGATGGATTTCGTCATCACTAAACGATGTAAAAAAGAAAAAAGTCGTTCTAACGTGATTTAGCGAAATGATAAATATTCAAAAATATCATCGGCCTGAAAGGGTGGGTTCCGAACATACGATTTTTTTTAAAGTTTTTCCCGGATGGATTTCGTCATCACTAAAAGATGTAAAAAAGAAAAAAGTGGTTCTAACGTTGTTTAGCGAAATGAGAAATATTCAAAAATTGTACCGGCTGGCAAGGGTGGGTTCCGAGCATTCAATTTTTTTTTAACTTTTTTCCCGGATGGTTTTCGTCATCACTAAAAGATGTAAAAAAGAAAAAAGTGGTTCTAACGTTATTTAGCGAAATGAGAAATTTTCAAAAATTTGACCGGCCGGCAAGGGTGGGTTCCGAGCATACGATTTTTTAAAACTTTTTCCCGGATGGATTTCGGCATCACTAAAAGATGTAAAAAAGAAAAAAAGTGGTTCTAATGTTATTTAGCGAAATGAAAAAATTTCCAAAAATTTCACCGGCTGGCAACGGTGGGTTCCGAGCATACGAATTTTTTTTATTTTTTTACCGGATGGATATCGTCATCACTAAAAGATGTAAAAAAGAAAAAAATGGTTCTAACGTTATTTAACGAAATGAGAAATTTTCAAAAATTTTACCGGCTGGCAAGGGTGGGTTTCGAGCATTCAATTTTTGTAAAACTTTTTTCCCGGATGGTTTTCGTCATCACTAAAAGATGTAAAAGAGAAAAAAGTGGTTCTAACGTTATTTAGCGAAATGAGAAATATTCAAAAATTTCACTGGGCTGAAACGGTGGGTTACGAGGATACGATTTTTTTTAAATTTTTTCCCGGATGGATTTCGTCATCATTAAAAGACGTAAAAAAGAAAAAAGTGGTTCTAACGTTATTTAGCGAAATGAAAATTTTTCAAATATTCCACCGGCTGGCAAGGGTGGATGCCGCGCATACGATTTTTTTAAAAATTTTTTCCGGGATGGATTTCGTCATCACTAAAAGATGTAAAAAAGAAAAAAGTGTTTCTAACATTATTTAGCGAAATGTGAAATGTTCAAAAATTTCAACAGCTGGCGAGGGTGGGTTCCGAGCATACGATTTTTTGTTTATTTTTACCGGATGGATTTCGTCATCACTAAACGATGTAAAAAAGAAAAAATTCGTTCTAACGTTATTTAGCGAAATGAAAAATATTCAAAAATTTCATCGGCCTGAAAGGGTGGGTTCCGAGCATACGATTTTTTTAAAACTTTTTTCCCGCGTGGTTTTCGTCATCACTAAAAGATGTAATAAAGAAAAAAGTGGTTCTAACGTTATTTAACGAAATGAGAAATTTTCAAAAATTTCACCGGCCGGCAAGGGTGGGTTCCGAGCATACGATTTTTTTTAAATTTTTTCCCGGATGGTTTTCGTCATCACAAAAAGATGTACAAAAGAAAAAAGCGATTCTAACGTTATTTAGCGAAATGAGAAATATTCAAAAATTTCACCGGCGACAAGGGTGGGTTCCGAGCATACGATTTTTTTTTAAATTTTTTCCCGGATGAATTTCGTCATCACTAAACGATGTAAAAAAGAAAAAAATGGTTGTAACGTTATTTAACGAAATGAGAAATTTTCAAAAATTTTACCGGCTGGCAAGGGTGGGTTTCGAGCATTCAATTTTTGTAAAACTTTTTTCCCGGATGGTTTTCGTCATCACTAAAAGATGTAAAAGAGAAAAAAGTGGTTCTAACGTTATTTAGCGAAATGAGAAATATTCAAAAATTTCACTGGGCTGAAACGGTGGGTTACGAGCATACGATTTTTTTTAAACTTTTGCCCACGTGGTTTTCGTCGTCACTAAAAGATGTAAAAAAGAAAAAAGTGGTTCTAACGTTATTTAACGAAATGAGAAATTTTCAAAAATTTCACCGGCCGGCAAGGGTGGGTTCCGAGCATACGATTTTTTTAAAAATTTTTCCCAGATGGTTTTCGTCATCACAAAAAGATGTACAAAAGAAAAAAGCGATTCTAACGTTATTTAGCGAAATGAGAAATTTTCAAAAATTTCACCGGCTGGCAAGGGTTGGTTCCGAGCATACGATTTTTTTTTTAATTTTTCCCGGATGGATTTCGTCATCACTAAAAGATGTAAAAAAGAAAAAAGTGGTTCTAACGTTATTGAGCGAAATGAAAAATATTCAAAAATTTCACCGGCCTGAAAGGGTGGGTTCCGAGCATACGATTTTTTTTAAAGTTTTTTCCCGGATGGATTTCGTCATCACTAAAAGATGTAAAAAAGAAAAAAGTGGTTCTAACGTTATTTAGCGAAATGAAAAATATTCAAACATTTCACCGTCCTGAAAGGGTGGGTTCCGAGCATACGATTTTCGTTTAAATGTTTTACCGCATGGATTTCGTCATCACTAAAAGATATAAAAAAGAAAAGAGTGGTTCTAACGTTATTAAGCGAAATGAGAAATTTTCAAAATTGTCGCCGACCGGCAAGGGTGGGTTCCTAGCATACGATTTTTTTTAAATTTTTTCCCGGATGGATTTTGTCATCATTAAAAGATGTAAAAAAGAAAAAAGTGGTTCTAACGTTATTTAGCGAAATTAAAAATTTTCAAATATTTCACCGGCTGGCAAGGGTGGATGCCGAGCATACGATTTTGTTTAAATTTTTTTCCCGGATGGATTTCGTCATCACTAAAAGATGTAAAAAAGAAAAAAGTGTTTCTAACGTTATTTAGCGAAATGTGAAATGTTCAAAATTTTCATCGGCCTGAAAGGGTGGGTTCCGAGCATACGATTTTTTAAAAAGTTTTTCCCGGATGGATTTCGTCATCACTAAAAGATGTAAAAAAGAAAAAAAGTGGTTCTAACGTTATTTAGCGAAATCAAAAATATTCAAACATTTCACCGGCCTGAAAGGGTGGGTTCCGAGCATACGATTTTTTTTTAAATTTTTTACCGCATGGATTTCGTCATCACTAAAAGATTTAAAAAAGAAAAAAGTCGTTCTAACGTTATTTAGCGAAATGAGAAATTTTCAAAAATTTCACCGGCCGGCAAGGGTGGGTTCCGAGCATACGATTTTTTAAAACTTTTTCGCGGATGGTTTTCGTCATCACTAAAAGATTTAAAAAAGAAACAGTGGTTCTAACGTGATTTAGCGAAATGAGAAATTTTCAAAAATTTCACTGGCCTGAAAGGGTGGGTTCCGAGAATACGATTTTTTTTAAACTTTTGTCCCGCGTGGTTTTCGTCATCACTAAAAGATGTAATAAAAAAAAAGTGGTTCTAACGTTATTTAACGAAATGAGAAATTTTCAAAAATTTCACCGGCCGGCAAGGGTGGATTCCGAGCATACGATTTTTTTTAAATTTTTTACCGGATGGATATCGTCATCAATAAAAGATGTAAAAAAGAAAAAAAGTGGTTCTAACGTTATTTAACGAAATGAGAAATTTTCAAAAATTTCACCGACTGGCAAGGGTGGGTTCCGAGCATACGATTTTTTTTTAAATTTTTTACCGGATGGATTTCGTCATCCCTAAACGATGTAAAAAAGAAAAAAGTCATTCTAACGTTATTTAGCGAAATGAAAAATATTCAAACATTTCACCGTCCTGAAAGGGTGGGTTCCGAGCATACGATTTTTTTTTAAATGTTTTACCGCATGGATTACGTCATGACTAAAAGATGTAAAAAAGAGAAAAGTGGTTCTAACGTTATTTAGCGAAATTAAAAATTTTCAAATATTTCACCGGCTGGCAAGGGTGGATGCCGAGCATACGATTTTTTTTAAATTTTTTTCCCGGATGGATTTCGTCATCACTAAAAGATGTAAAAAAGAAAAAAGTGGTTCTATCGTTATTTAGCGAAATGTGAAATGTTCAAAAATTTCAACGGCTGGCGAGGGTGAGTTCCGAGCATAAGATTTTTTTTAAAATTTTTACCGGATGGATTTCGTCATCCCTAAACGATGTAAAAAAGAAAAAATTCATTCTAACGTTATTTAGCGAAATGAAAAATATTCAAAAATTTCATCGGCCTGAAACGGTGGGTTCCGAGCATACGATTTTCTTAAAAGTTTTTCCCGGATGGATTTCGTCATCACTAAAAGATGTAAAAAAGAAAAAAAGTGGTTCTAACGTTATTTAGCGAAATGAGAAATTTTAAAAAATTTCATCGGCTGGCAAGGGTGGGTTCCGAGCATACGATTTTTTTATTTATTTTTTTACCGGATGGCTTTTGTCATCACTAAAAGATGTAAAAAAGAAAAAAAGTGGTTCTAACGTTATTTAGCGAAATGACAAATGTTCAAAAATTTCACCACCTGGCAAGGGTGGGTTCCGAGCATACGATTGTTATTCTAATTTTTTACCGGATGGATTTCGTCATCACTAGAAGATGTAAAAAAGAAAAAAAATGGTTCTAACGTTATTTAACGAAATGAGAAATTGTAAAAAATTTCATCGGCTGGCAAGGGTGCGTTCCGAGCATACGATTTTTTTATTTATTTTTTTACCGGATGGCTTTTGTCATCACTAAAAGATGTAAAAAAGAAAAAAAGTGGTTCTAACGTTATTTAGCGAAATGAGAAATGTTCAAAAATTTCACCACCTGGCGAGGGTGGGTTCCGAGCATACGATTGTTATTCTAATTTTTTACCGGATGGATTTCGTCATCACTAGAAGATGTAAAAAAGAAAAAAATGGTTCTAACGTTATTTAACGAAATGAGAAATTTTCAAACATGTCACCGGCCGGCAGGCGTGGGTTCCGAGCATTCAATTTTTTTTAAACTTTTTTGCCGCATCGTTTTCGTCTTCACTAAAAGATGTAGAAAAGAAAAAAGTGGTTCTAACGTTATTTAGCGATATCAGGAATTTTCAAATATTTCACCGGCCTGAAAGGGCGGGTTCCGAGCATACGATTTTTAAACAAAAATTTTCCCGGATGGATTTCGTCATCACTAAAAGATGTAAAAAAGAGAAAAGTGGTTCTAACGTTATTAAGCGAAATGAGAAATTTTCAAAATTGTCACCGACCAGCAAGGGTGGGTTCCTTGCATACGATTTTTTTATTTATTTTTTCCCGGATGGATTTCGTCATCATTAAAAGATGTAAAAAAGAAAAAAGTGGTTCTAACGTTATTTAGCTAAATGAAAAATATTCAAAAATTTCACCGGCCTGAAATGGTGGGTTCCGAGCATACGATTTTTTTTTAAGTTTTTTTCCGGATGGATTTCGTCATCACCAAAAGATGTAAAAAAGAAAAAAGTGGTTCGAACGTTATTTAGCGAAATGAAAAATATTCACACATTTCACCGTCCTGAAAGGGTGGGTTCCGAGCATACGATTTTTTTTAAATGTTTTACCGCATGGATTTCGTCATCACTAAAAGATGTAAAAAAGAAAAAAGTGGTTCTAACGTTATTTAGCGAAATGAGAAATCTTCAAAAATTTCACCGGCCGGCAAGGGTCGGTTCCGAGCATACGATTTTTTTTTAAATTTTTACCCGGATGGATTTCTTCATCACTAAAACATGTAAGAAAGAAAAAAGTGGTTCTAACGTTATTTAGCGAAATGAGAAATTTTGAAAAATTCCATCGGCTGGCAAGCGTGGGTTCCGAGCATACGATTTTTTTATTTATTTTTTTACCGGATGGCTTTTGTCATCACTAAAAGATGTAAAAAAGAAAAAAAGTGCTTCTAACGTTATTTTGCGAAATGAGAAATGTTCAAAAATTTCACCAGCTGGCAAGGGTGGGTTCTGAGCATACGATTTTTATTCTAATTTTTTACCGGATGGATTTCGTCATCACTAGAAGATGTAAAAAAGAAAAAAAATGGTTCTAACGTTATTTAACGAAATGAGAAATTTTCAAACATTTCACCGGCCGGCAAGCGTGGGTTCCGAGCATTCAATTTTTTTTAAACTTTTTTCCCGGATAGTTTTCGTCTTCACTAAAAGATGTAGAAAAGAAAAAAGTGGTTCCAACGTTATTTAGCGATATCAGGAATTTTCAAATATTTCACCGGCCTGAAAGGGCGGGTTCCGAGCATACGATTTTTAAACAAAAATTTTCCCCGATGGATTTCGTCATCACTAAAAGATGTAAAAAAGAGAAAAGTGGTTCTAACGTTATTTAGCGAAATGAAAAATATTCAAAAATTTCACCGGCCTGAAAGGGTGGGTTCCGAGCATACGATTTAAAAAAAAAATTTCTCGGATGGATTTCGTCATCACTAAAAGATGTAAAAAAGAAAACGTGGTTCTAACGTTATTTAGCGAAATGAGAAATATTCAAAAATTTCACCAGCTGGCAAGGGTGGGTTCCGAGCATTCAATTTTTTAAAAACTTTTTTCCCGGATGGTTTTCGTCATCACTAAAAGATGTAAAAAACAAAAAAGTGGTTCTAACGTTATTTAGCGAAATGAGAAATATTCAAAAATTTCACCGGCTGGCAAGGGTGGGTTCCGAGCATACGATTTTTTTTAAATTTTTTCCCGGATGGATTTCGACATCACTAAAAGATGTAAAAGAGAAAAAAGTGGTTCTAACGTTATTTAGCGAAATGAGAAATATTCAAAAATTTCACCGGCTGGCGAGGGTGCGTTCCGAGCATTCAATTTTTTTTTAACTTTTTTCCCGGATGGTTTTCGTCATGACTAAAAGATGTAAAAAAGAAAAAAGTGGTTCTAACGTTATTTAGCGAAATGAGAAATTTTTAAAAATTTCACTAGCCTGAAAGGGTGTGTTCCGAGCATACGATTTTTTTAAACCTTTTTTCCCGCGTGGTTTTCGTCATCACTAAAAGATGTAATAAAGAAAAAAGTGGTTCTAACGTTATTTAACGAAATGAGAAATTTTCAAAAATTTTACCGGTTGGCATGGGTGGGTTCCGAGCATTCAATTTTTTAAAAACTTTTTTCCCGGATGGTTTTCGTCATCACTAAATGCTGTAAAAAAGAAAAAAGTGGTTCTAACGTTATTTAGCGAAATGAGAAATATTCAAAAATTTCACCGGCTGGCAAGGGTGGGTTTCGAGCATTCAATTTTTTTAAAACTTTTTTCCCGGATGCTTTTCGTCATCACTAAAAGATGTAAAAGAGAAAAAAGTGGTTCTAACGTTATTTAGCGAAATCAAAAATATTCAAACATTTCACCGGCCTGAAAGGGTGGGTTCCGAGCATACGATTTTTTTTAAACTTTTGTCCCGCGTGGTTTTCGTCATCACTAAAAGATGTAATAAAAAAAAAAGTGGTTCTAACGTTATTTAACGAAATGAGAAATTTTCAAAAATTTCACCGGCCGGCAAGGGTGGATTCCGAGCAAACGATATTTTAAAACTTTTTCCCGGATGGATTTCGGCATCACTAAAAGATGTAAAAAAGAAAAAAGTGGTTCTAACGTTATTTAGCGAAATGAAAAAATTTCCAAAAATTTCACCAGCTGGCAAGGGTGGGTTCCGAGCATACGATTTTTTTTAAATTTTTTACCGGATGGATATCGTCATCAATAAAAGATGTAAAAAAGAAAAAAAGTGGTTCTAACGTTATTTAACGAAATGAGAAATTTTCAAAAATTTCACCGACTGGCAAGGGTGGGTTCCGAGCATACGATTTTTTTTTAAATTTTTTACCGGATGGATTTCGTCATCCCTAAACGATGTAAAAAAGAAAAAAGTCATTCTAACGTTATTTAGCGAAATGAAAAATATTCAAACATTTCACCGTCCTGAAAGGGTGGGTTCCGAGCATACGATTTTTTTAAAAATTTTTCCCAGATGGTTTTCGTCATCACAAAAAGATGTACAAAAGAAAAAAGCGATTCTAACGTTATTTAGCGAAATGAGAAATTTTCAAAAATTTCACCGGCTGGCAAGGGTTGGTTCCGAGCATACGATTTTTTTTTTAATTTTTCCCGGATGGATTTCGTCATCACTAAAAGATGTAAAAAAGAAAAAAGTGGTTCTAACGTTATTGAGCGAAATGAAAAATATTCAAAAATTTCACCGGCCTGAAAGGGTGGGTTCCGAGCATACGATTTTTTTTAAAGTTTTTTCCCGGATGGATTTCGTCATCACTAAAAGATGTAAAAAAGAAAAAAGTGGTTCTAACGTTATTTAGCGAAATGAAAAATATTCAAACATTTCACCGTCCTGAAAGGGTGGGTTCCGAGCATACGATTTTCGTTTAAATGTTTTACCGCATGGATTTCGTCATCACTAAAAGATATAAAAAAGAAAAGAGTGGTTCTAACGTTATTAAGCGAAATGAGAAATTTTCAAAATTGTCGCCGACCGGCAAGGGTGGGTTCCTAGCATACGATTTTTTTTAAATTTTTTCCCGGATGGATTTTGTCATCATTAAAAGATGTAAAAAAGAAAAAAGTGGTTCTAACGTTATTTAGCGAAATTAAAAATTTTCAAATATTTCACCGGCTGGCAAGGGTGGATGCCGAGCATACGATTTTGTTTAAATTTTTTTCCCGGATGGATTTCGTCATCACTAAAAGATGTAAAAAAGAAAAAAGTGTTTCTAACGTTATTTAGCGAAATGTGAAATGTTCAAAATTTTCATCGGCCTGAAAGGGTGGGTTCCGAGCATACGATTTTTTAAAAAGTTTTTCCCGGATGGATTTCGTCATCACTAAAAGATGTAAAAAAGAAAAAAAGTGGTTCTAACGTTATTTAGCGAAATCAAAAATATTCAAACATTTCACCGGCCTGAAAGGGTGGGTTCCGAGCATACGATTTTTTTTTAAATTTTTTACCGCATGGATTTCGTCATCACTAAAAGATTTAAAAAAGAAAAAAGTCGTTCTAACGTTATTTAGCGAAATGAGAAATTTTCAAAAATTTCACCGGCCGGCAAGGGTGGGTTCCGAGCATACGATTTTTTAAAACTTTTTCGCGGATGGTTTTCGTCATCACTAAAAGATTTAAAAAAGAAACAGTGGTTCTAACGTGATTTAGCGAAATGAGAAATTTTCAAAAATTTCACTGGCCTGAAAGGGTGGGTTCCGAGAATACGATTTTTTTTAAACTTTTGTCCCGCGTGGTTTTCGTCATCACTAAAAGATGTAATAAAAAAAAAGTGGTTCTAACGTTATTTAACGAAATGAGAAATTTTCAAAAATTTCACCGGCCGGCAAGGGTGGATTCCGAGCATACGATTTTTTTTAAATTTTTTACCGGATGGATATCGTCATCAATAAAAGATGTAAAAAAGAAAAAAAGTGGTTCTAACGTTATTTAACGAAATGAGAAATTTTCAAAAATTTCACCGACTGGCAAGGGTGGGTTCCGAGCATACGATTTTTTTTTAAATTTTTTACCGGATGGATTTCGTCATCCCTAAACGATGTAAAAAAGAAAAAAGTCATTCTAACGTTATTTAGCGAAATGAAAAATATTCAAACATTTCACCGTCCTGAAAGGGTGGGTTCCGAGCATACGATTTTTTTTTAAATGTTTTACCGCATGGATTACGTCATGACTAAAAGATGTAAAAAAGAGAAAAGTGGTTCTAACGTTATTTAGCGAAATTAAAAATTTTCAAATATTTCACCGGCTGGCAAGGGTGGATGCCGAGCATACGATTTTTTTTAAATTTTTTTCCCGGATGGATTTCGTCATCACTAAAAGATGTAAAAAAGAAAAAAGTGGTTCTATCGTTATTTAGCGAAATGTGAAATGTTCAAAAATTTCAACGGCTGGCGAGGGTGAGTTCCGAGCATAAGATTTTTTTTAAAATTTTTACCGGATGGATTTCGTCATCCCTAAACGATGTAAAAAAGAAAAAATTCATTCTAACGTTATTTAGCGAAATGAAAAATATTCAAAAATTTCATCGGCCTGAAACGGTGGGTTCCGAGCATACGATTTTCTTAAAAGTTTTTCCCGGATGGATTTCGTCATCACTAAAAGATGTAAAAAAGAAAAAAAGTGGTTCTAACGTTATTTAGCGAAATGAGAAATTTTAAAAAATTTCATCGGCTGGCAAGGGTGGGTTCCGAGCATACGATTTTTTTATTTATTTTTTTACCGGATGGCTTTTGTCATCACTAAAAGATGTAAAAAAGAAAAAAAGTGGTTCTAACGTTATTTAGCGAAATGACAAATGTTCAAAAATTTCACCACCTGGCAAGGGTGGGTTCCGAGCATACGATTGTTATTCTAATTTTTTACCGGATGGATTTCGTCATCACTAGAAGATGTAAAAAAGAAAAAAAATGGTTCTAACGTTATTTAACGAAATGAGAAATTGTAAAAAATTTCATCGGCTGGCAAGGGTGCGTTCCGAGCATACGATTTTTTTATTTATTTTTTTACCGGATGGCTTTTGTCATCACTAAAAGATGTAAAAAAGAAAAAAAGTGGTTCTAACGTTATTTAGCGAAATGAGAAATGTTCAAAAATTTCACCACCTGGCGAGGGTGGGTTCCGAGCATACGATTGTTATTCTAATTTTTTACCGGATGGATTTCGTCATCACTAGAAGATGTAAAAAAGAAAAAAATGGTTCTAACGTTATTTAACGAAATGAGAAATTTTCAAACATGTCACCGGCCGGCAGGCGTGGGTTCCGAGCATTCAATTTTTTTTAAACTTTTTTGCCGCATCGTTTTCGTCTTCACTAAAAGATGTAGAAAAGAAAAAAGTGGTTCTAACGTTATTTAGCGATATCAGGAATTTTCAAATATTTCACCGGCCTGAAAGGGCGGGTTCCGAGCATACGATTTTTAAACAAAAATTTTCCCGGATGGATTTCGTCATCACTAAAAGATGTAAAAAAGAGAAAAGTGGTTCTAACGTTATTAAGCGAAATGAGAAATTTTCAAAATTGTCACCGACCAGCAAGGGTGGGTTCCTTGCATACGATTTTTTTATTTATTTTTTCCCGGATGGATTTCGTCATCATTAAAAGATGTAAAAAAGAAAAAAGTGGTTCTAACGTTATTTAGCTAAATGAAAAATATTCAAAAATTTCACCGGCCTGAAATGGTGGGTTCCGAGCATACGATTTTTTTTTAAGTTTTTTTCCGGATGGATTTCGTCATCACCAAAAGATGTAAAAAAGAAAAAAGTGGTTCGAACGTTATTTAGCGAAATGAAAAATATTCACACATTTCACCGTCCTGAAAGGGTGGGTTCCGAGCATACGATTTTTTTTAAATGTTTTACCGCATGGATTTCGTCATCACTAAAAGATGTAAAAAAGAAAAAAGTGGTTCTAACGTTATTTAGCGAAATGAGAAATCTTCAAAAATTTCACCGGCCGGCAAGGGTCGGTTCCGAGCATACGATTTTTTTTTAAATTTTTACCCGGATGGATTTCTTCATCACTAAAACATGTAAGAAAGAAAAAAGTGGTTCTAACGTTATTTAGCGAAATGAGAAATTTTGAAAAATTCCATCGGCTGGCAAGCGTGGGTTCCGAGCATACGATTTTTTTATTTATTTTTTTACCGGATGGCTTTTGTCATCACTAAAAGATGTAAAAAAGAAAAAAAGTGCTTCTAACGTTATTTTGCGAAATGAGAAATGTTCAAAAATTTCACCAGCTGGCAAGGGTGGGTTCTGAGCATACGATTTTTATTCTAATTTTTTACCGGATGGATTTCGTCATCACTAGAAGATGTAAAAAAGAAAAAAAATGGTTCTAACGTTATTTAACGAAATGAGAAATTTTCAAACATTTCACCGGCCGGCAAGCGTGGGTTCCGAGCATTCAATTTTTTTTAAACTTTTTTCCCGGATAGTTTTCGTCTTCACTAAAAGATGTAGAAAAGAAAAAAGTGGTTCCAACGTTATTTAGCGATATCAGGAATTTTCAAATATTTCACCGGCCTGAAAGGGCGGGTTCCGAGCATACGATTTTTAAACAAAAATTTTCCCCGATGGATTTCGTCATCACTAAAAGATGTAAAAAAGAGAAAAGTGGTTCTAACGTTATTTAGCGAAATGAAAAATATTCAAAAATTTCACCGGCCTGAAAGGGTGGGTTCCGAGCATACGATTTAAAAAAAAAATTTCTCGGATGGATTTCGTCATCACTAAAAGATGTAAAAAAGAAAACGTGGTTCTAACGTTATTTAGCGAAATGAGAAATATTCAAAAATTTCACCAGCTGGCAAGGGTGGGTTCCGAGCATTCAATTTTTTAAAAACTTTTTTCCCGGATGGTTTTCGTCATCACTAAAAGATGTAAAAAACAAAAAAGTGGTTCTAACGTTATTTAGCGAAATGAGAAATATTCAAAAATTTCACCGGCTGGCAAGGGTGGGTTCCGAGCATACGATTTTTTTTAAATTTTTTCCCGGATGGATTTCGACATCACTAAAAGATGTAAAAGAGAAAAAAGTGGTTCTAACGTTATTTAGCGAAATGAGAAATATTCAAAAATTTCACCGGCTGGCGAGGGTGCGTTCCGAGCATTCAATTTTTTTTTAACTTTTTTCCCGGATGGTTTTCGTCATGACTAAAAGATGTAAAAAAGAAAAAAGTGGTTCTAACGTTATTTAGCGAAATGAGAAATTTTTAAAAATTTCACTAGCCTGAAAGGGTGTGTTCCGAGCATACGATTTTTTTAAACCTTTTTTCCCGCGTGGTTTTCGTCATCACTAAAAGATGTAATAAAGAAAAAAGTGGTTCTAACGTTATTTAACGAAATGAGAAATTTTCAAAAATTTTACCGGTTGGCATGGGTGGGTTCCGAGCATTCAATTTTTTAAAAACTTTTTTCCCGGATGGTTTTCGTCATCACTAAATGCTGTAAAAAAGAAAAAAGTGGTTCTAACGTTATTTAGCGAAATGAGAAATATTCAAAAATTTCACCGGCTGGCAAGGGTGGGTTTCGAGCATTCAATTTTTTTAAAACTTTTTTCCCGGATGCTTTTCGTCATCACTAAAAGATGTAAAAGAGAAAAAAGTGGTTCTAACGTTATTTAGCGAAATCAAAAATATTCAAACATTTCACCGGCCTGAAAGGGTGGGTTCCGAGCATACGATTTTTTTTAAACTTTTGTCCCGCGTGGTTTTCGTCATCACTAAAAGATGTAATAAAAAAAAAAGTGGTTCTAACGTTATTTAACGAAATGAGAAATTTTCAAAAATTTCACCGGCCGGCAAGGGTGGATTCCGAGCAAACGATATTTTAAAACTTTTTCCCGGATGGATTTCGGCATCACTAAAAGATGTAAAAAAGAAAAAAGTGGTTCTAACGTTATTTAGCGAAATGAAAAAATTTCCAAAAATTTCACCAGCTGGCAAGGGTGGGTTCCGAGCATACGATTTTTTTTAAATTTTTTACCGGATGGATATCGTCATCAATAAAAGATGTAAAAAAGAAAAAAAGTGGTTCTAACGTTATTTAACGAAATGAGAAATTTTCAAAAATTTCACCGACTGGCAAGGGTGGGTTCCGAGCATACGATTTTTTTTTAAATTTTTTACCGGATGGATTTCGTCATCCCTAAACGATGTAAAAAAGAAAAAAGTCATTCTAACGTTATTTAGCGAAATGAAAAATATTCAAACATTTCACCGTCCTGAAAGGGTGGGTTCCGAGCATACGATTTTTTTTAAAATGTTTTACCGCATGGATTACGTCATGACTAAAAGATGTAAAAAAGAGAAAAGTGGTTCTAACGTTATTTAGCGAAATTAAAAATTTTCAAATATTTCACCGGCTGGCAAGGGTGGATGCCGAGCATAGGATTTTTTTAAAAATTTTTTCCCGGATGGATTTCGTCATCACTAAAAGATGTAAAAAAGAAAAAAGTGGTTCTATCGTTATTTAGCGAAATGTGAAATGTTCAAAAATTTCAACGGCTGGCGAGGGTGAGTTCCGAGCATAAGATTTTTTTTTAAATTTTTACCGGATGGATTTCGTCATCCCTAAACGATGTAAAAAAGAAAAAAGTCATTCTAACGTTATTTAGCGAAATGAAAAATATCCAAAAATTTCATCGGCCTGAAACGGTGGGTTCCGAGCATACGATTTTTTTAAAAGTTTTTCCCGGATGGATTTCGTCATCACTAAAAGATGTAAAAAAGAAAAAAAGTGGTTCTAACGTTATTTAGCGAAATGAGAAATTTTAAAAAATTTCATCGGCTGGCAAGGGTGGGTTCCGAGCATACGATTTTTTTATTTATTTTTTTACCGGATGGCTTTTGTCATCACTAAAAGATGTAAAAAAGAAAAAAAAGTGGTTCTAACGTTATTTAGCGAAATGACAAATGTTCAAAAATTTCACCACCTGGCAAGGGTGGGTTCCGAGCATACGATTGTTATTCTAATTTTTTACCGGATGGATTTCGTCATCACTAGAAGATGTAAAAAAGAAAAAAAATGGTTCTAACGTTATTTAACGAAATGAGAAATTGTAAAAAATTTCATCGGCTGGCAAGGGTGCGTTCCGAGCATACGATTTTTTTATTTATTTTTTTACCGGATGGCTTTTGTCATCACTAAAAGATGTAAAAAAGAAAAAAAGTGGTTCTAACGTTATTTAGCGAAATGAGAAATGTTCAAAAATTTCACCACCTGGCAAGGGTGGGTTCCGAGCATACGATTGTTATTCTAATTTTTTACCGGATGGATTTCGTCATCACTAGAAGATGTAAAAAAGAAAAAAATGGTTCTAACGTTATTTAACGAAATGAGAAATTTTCAAACATGTCACCGGCCGGCAGGCGTGGGTTCCGAGCATTCAATTCTTTTAAAACTTTTTTCCCGCATAGTTTTCGTCTTCACTAAAAGATGTAGAAAAGAAAAAAGTGGTTCTAACGTTATTTAGCGATATCAGGAATTTTCAAATATTTCACCGGCCTGAAAGGGCGGGTTCCGAGCATACGATTTTTAAACAAAAATTTTCCCGGATGGATTTCGTCATCACTAAAAGATGTAAAAAAGAGAAAAGTGGTTCTAACGTTATTTAGCGAAATGAAAAATATTCAAAAATTTCACCGGCCTGAAAGGGTGGGTTCCGACCATACGATTTAAAAAAAAAATTTCCCGGAATGATTTCGTCATCACTAAAAGATGTAAAAAAGAAAAAAAGTGGTTCTAACGTTATTTAGCGAAATGAAAAATATTCAAAACTTTCACCGGCCTGAAAGGGTGGGTTCCGAGCATACGATTTTTTAAAAAAAAATTCCCGGATGGATTTCGTCATCACTAAAAGATGTAAAAAAAAAAAGTGGTTCTAACGTTATTTAGCGAAATGAGAAATATTCAAAAATTTCACCAGCTGGCAAGGGTGGGTTCCGAGCATACGATTTTTTTTAAATCTTTTCCCGGATGGATATCGACATCACTAAAAGATGTAAAAAAGAAAAACGTGGTTCTAACGTTATTTAGCGAAATGAGAAATATTCAAAAATTTCACCGGTTGGCAAGGGTGCGTTCCGAGCATTCAATTTTTTTTTAACTTTTTTCCCGGATGGTTTTCGTCATCACTAAAAGATGTAAAAAAGAAAAAAGTGGTTCTAACGTTATTTAGCGAAATGAGACATTTTCAAAAATTTCACTGCCCTGAAAGGGTGTGTTCCGAGCATACGATTTTTTTAAACCTTTTTTCCCGCGTGGTTTTCGTCATCACTAAAAGATGTAAAAAAGAAAAAAAGTGGTTCTAACGTTATTTAGCGAAATGAGAAATGTTCAAAAATTTCACCAGCTGGCAAGGGTGGGTTCCGAGCATACGATTTTTATTCTAATTTTTTACCGGATGGATTTCGTCAGCACTAGAAGATGTAAAAAAGAAAAAAAATGGTTCTAACGCTATTTAACGAAATGAGAAATATTCAAAAATTTCACCGGCTGGCAAGGGTGGGTTTCGAGCATTCAATTTTTTTAAAACTTTTTTCCCGGACGGTTTTCGTCATCACTAAAAGATGTAAAAGAGAAAAAAGTGGTTCTAACGTTATTTAGCGAAATGAGAAATTTTCAAAAATTTCACTGGGCTGAAACGGTGGGTTACGAGCATACGATTTTTTTTAAACTTTTGCCCACATGGTTTTCGTCATCACTAAAAGATGTAAAAAAGAAAAAAGTGGTTCTAACGTTATTAAGCGAAAGAGAAATTTTCAAAATTGTCACCGACCGGCAAGGGTGGGTTCCTAGCATACGATTTTTTTTAAAATTTTTTCCCGGATGGATTTCGTCATCATTAAAAGATGTAAAAAAGAAAAAAGTGGTTCTAACGTTATTTAGCGAAATGAAAAATTTTCAAACATTTCACCGACTGGCAAGGGTGGGTTCCGACCATACGATTTTTTTTAAATTTTTTACCGGATGGTCTTCGTCATCACTAAAAGATGTAAAAATGAAAAAAGTGGTTCTAACGTTATTTAGCGAAATGAAAAATATTCAAAAATTTCATCGGCCTGAAACGGTGGGTTCCGAGCATACGATTTTTTTAAAAGTTTTTCCCGGATGGATTTCGTCATCACTAAAAGATGTAAAAAAGAAAAAAAGTGGTTCTAACGTTATTTAGCGAAATGAGAAATTTTAAAAAATTTCATCGGCTGGCAAGGGTGGGTTCCGAGCATACGATTTTTTTATTTATTTTTTTACCGGATGGCTTTTGTCATCACTAAAAGATGTAAAAAAGAAAAAAAGTGGTTCTAACGTTATTTAGCGAAATGACAAATGTTCAAAAATTTCACCACCTGGCAAGGGTGGGTTCCGAGCATACGATTGTTATTCTAATTTTTTACCGGATGGATTTCGTCATCACTAGAAGATGTAAAAAAGAAAAAAAATGGTTCTAACGTTATTTCACGAAATGAGAAATTGTAAAAAATTTCATCGGCTGGCAAGGGTGCGTTCCGAGCATAAGATTTTTTTATTTATTTTTTTACCGGATGGCTTTTGTCATCACTAAAAGATGTAAAAAAAAACAAAAGTGGTTCTAACGTTATTTAGCGAAATGAGAAATGTTCAAAAATTTCATCACCTGGCAAGGGTGGGTTCCGAGCATACGATTGTTATTCTAATTTTTTACCGGATGGATTTCGTCATCACTAGAAGATGTAAAAAAGAAAAAAAATGGTTCTAACGTTATTTAACGAAATGAGAAATTTTCAAACATGTCACCGGCCGGCAGGCGTGGGTTCCGAGCATTCAATTTTTTTTAAACTTTTTTCCCGCATAGTTTTCGTCTTCACTAAAAGATGTAGAAAAGAAAAAAGTGGTTCTAACGTTATTTAGCGATATCAGGAATTTTCAAATATTTCACCGGCCTGAAAGGGCGGGTTCCGAGCATACGATTTTTAAACAAAAATTTTCCCGGATGGATTTCGTCATCACTAAAAGATGTAAAAAAGAGAAAAGTGGATCTAACGTTATTTAGCGAAATGAAAAATATTCAAAAATTTCACCGGCCTGAAAGGGTGGGTTCCGACCATACGATTTAAAAAAAAAAATTTCCCGGATGGATTTCGTCATCACTAAAAGATGTAAAAAAGAAAAAAAGTGGTTCTAACGTTATTTAGCGAAATGAAAAATTTTCAAAACTTTCACCGGCCTGAAAGGGTGGGTTCCGAGCATACGATTTTTTAAAAAAAAATTCCCGGATGGATTTCGTCATCACTAAAAGATGTAAAAAAGAAAAAAGTGGTTCTAACGTTATTTAGCGAAATGAGAAATATTCAAAAATTTCACCAGCTGGCAAGGGTGGGTTCCGAGCATACGATTTTTTTTAAATCTTTTCCCGGATGGATATCGACATCACTAAAAGATGTAAAAAAGAAAAAAGTGGTTCTAACGTTATTTAGCGAAATGAGAAATATTCAAAAATTTCACCGGCTGGCAAGGGTGCGTTCCGAGCATTCAATTTTTTTTTAACTTTTTTCCCGGATGGTTTTCGTCATCACTAAAAGATGTAAAAAAGAAAAAAGTGGTTCTAACGTTATTTAGCGAAATGAGACATTTTCAAAAATTTCACTGCCCTGAAAGGGTGTGTTCCGAGCATACGATTTTTTTAAACCTTTTTTCCCGCGTGGTTTTCGTCATCACTAAAAGATGTAAAAAAGAAAAAAAGTGGTTCTAACGTTATTTAGCGAAATGAGAAATATTCAAAAATTTCACCGGCTGGCAAGGGTGGGTTTCGAGCATTCAATTTTTTTAAAACTTTTTTCCCGGATGCTTTTCGTCATCACTAAAAGATGTAAAAGAGAAAAAAGTGGTTCTAACGTTATTTAGCGAAATGAGAAATTTTCAAAAATTTCACCGACTGGCAAGGGTGGGTTCCGAGCATACGATTTTTTTTTTAATTTTTTACCGGATGGATTTCGTCATCACTAAAAGATGTAAAAATGAAAAAAGTGGTTCTAACGTTATTTAGCGAAATGAGAAATTTTCAAAATTTCACCGGCTGGCAAGGGTGGGTTCCGAGCATACGATTTTTTTTTTCAATTTATTCCCGGATGGATTTCGTCATCACTAATAGATGTAAGAAAGAAAAAAGTGTTTCTAACGTTCTTTAGCGAAATGAGAAATTTTCAATAATTTCACCGGCTGGCAAGGGTTGGTTCCGAGCATACGATTTTTTTTTAAATTTTTCCTAGATGGATTTCGTCATCACTAAAAGATGTAAAAAAGAAAAAAATGGTTCTAACGTTATTAAGCGAAATGAGAAATTTTCAAAATTGTCACCGACCAGCAAGGGTGGGTTCCTTGCATACGATTTTTTTATTTATTTTTTCCCGGATGGATTTCGTCATCATTAAAAGATGTAAAAAAGAAAAAAGTGGTTCTAACGTTATTTAGCGAAATGAAAAATATTCAAAAATTCCACCGGCCTGAAATGGTGGGTTCCGAGCATACGATTTTTTTTTAAGTTTTTTTCCGGATGGATTTCGTCATCACCAAAAGATGTAAAAAAGAAAAAAGTGGTTCGAACGTTATTTAGCGAAATGAAAAATATTCACACATTTCACCGTCCTGAAAGGGTGGGTTCCGTGCATACGATTTTTTTAAAATGTTTTACCGCATGGATTTCGTCATCACTAAAAGATGTAAAAAAGAAAAAAGTGGTTCTAACGTTATTTAGCGAAATGAGAAATCTTCAAAAATTTCATCGGCCGGCAAGGGTCGGTTCCGAGCATACGATTTTTTTTTTAATTTTTACCCGGATGGATTTCTTCATCACTAAAACATGTAAGAAAGAAAAAAGTGGTTCTAACGTTATTTAGCGAAATGAGAAATTTTGAAAAATTCCATCGGCTGGCAAGCGTGGGTTCCGAGCATACGATTTTTTTATTTATTTTTTTACCGGATGGCTTTTGTCATCACTAAAAGATGTAAAAAAGAAAAAAAGTGCTTCTAACGTTATTTTGCGAAATGAGAAATGTTCAAAAATTTCACCAGCTGGCAAGGGTGGGTTCTGAGCATACGATTTTTATTCTAATTTTTTACCGGATGGATTTCGTCATCACTAGAAGATGTAAAAAAGAAAAAAAATGGTTCTAACGTTATTTAACGAAATGAGAAATTTTCAAACATTTCACCGGCCGGCAAGCGTGGGTTCCGAGCATTCAATTTTTTTTTAACTTTTTTCCCGGATAGTTTTCGTCTTCACTAAAAGATGTAGAAAAGAAAAAAGTGGTTCCAACGTTATTTAGCGATATCAGGAATTTTCAAATATTTCACCGGCCTGAAAGGGCGGGTTCCGAGCATACGATTTTTAAACAAAAATTTTCCCCGATGGATTTCGTCATCACTAAAAGATCTAAAAAAGAGAAAAGTGGTTCTAACGTTATTTAGCGAAATGAAAAATATTCAAAAATTTCACCGGCCTGAAAGGGTGGGTTCCGAGCATACGATTTAAAAAAAAAATTTCTCGGATGGATTTCGTCATCACTAAAAGATGTAAAAAAGAAAACGTGGTTCTAACGTTATTTAGCGAAATGAGAAATATTCAAAAATTTCACCAGCTGGCAAGGGTGGGTTCCGAGCATTCAATTTTTTAAAAACTTTTTTCCCGGATGGTTTTCGTCATCACTAAAAGATGTAAAAAACAAAAAAGTGGTTCTAACGTTATTTAGCGAAATGAGAAATATTCAAAAATTTCACCGGCTGGCAAGGGTGGGTTCCGAGCATACGATTTTTTTTAAATTTTTTCCCGGATGGATTTCGACATCACTAAAAGATGTAAAAGAGAAAAAAGTGGTTCTAACGTTATTTAGCGAAATGAGAAATATTCAAAAATTTCACCGGCTGGCGAGGGTGCGTTCCGAGCATTCAATTTTTTTTTAACTTTTTTCCCGGATGGTTTTCGTCATGACTAAAAGATGTAAAAAAGAAAAAAGTGGTTCTAACGTTATTTAGCGAAATGAGAAATTTTTAAAAATTTCACTAGCCTGAAAGGGTGTGTTCCGAGCATACGATTTTTTTAAACCTTTTTTCCCGCGTGGTTTTCGTCATCACTAAAAGATGTAATAAAGAAAAAAGTGGTTCTAACGTTATTTATCGAAATGAGAAATTTTCAAAAATTTTACCGGCTGGCATGGGTGGGTTCCGAGCATTCAATTTTTTAAAAACTTTTTTCCCGGATGGTTTTCGTCATCACTAAATGATGTAAAAAAGAAAAAAGTGGTTCTAACGTTATTTAGCGAAATGAGAAATATTCAAAAATTTCACCGGCTGGCAAGGGTGGGTTTCGAGCATTCAATTTTTTTAAAACTTTTTTCCCGGATGCTTTTCGTCATCACTAAAAGATGTAAAAAAGAAAAAAGTGGTTCTAACGTTATTTAGCCAAATGAGAAATTTTCAAAAATTCCACTGGGCTGAAACGGTGGGTTACGAGCATACAATTTTTGTAAAACTTTTGCCCACGTGGTTTTCGTCATCACTAAGAGATGTAAAAAAGAAAAAAGTGGTTCTAACATTATTAAGCGAAATGAGAAATTTTCAAAATTGTCACCGACCGGCAAGGGTGGGTTCCTAGCATACGATTTTTAAAAAAAATTTTCCCGGATGGATTTCGTCATCATTAAAAGATGTAAAAAAGAAAAAAGTGGTTCTAACGTTATTTAGCAAAATGAAAAATTTTCAAATATTTCACCGGCTGGCAAGGGTGGATGCCGTGCATACGATTTTTTAAAAAAAAAATTCCGGGATGGATTTCGTCATCACTAAAAGATGTAAACAAGAAAAAAGTGTTTCTAACGTTATTTAGCGAAATGTGAAATGTTCAAAAATTTCAACGGCTGGCGAGGGTGGGTTCCGAGCATACGATTTTTTTTTTAATTTTTACCGGATGGATTTCGTCATCACTAAACGATGTAAAAAAGAAAAAAATCGTTCTAACGTTATTTAGCGAAATGAAAAATATTCAAAAATTTCATCGGCCTGAAAGGGTGGGTTCGGAGCATACGATTTTTTTTAAGTTTTTCCCGGATTGATTTCGTCATCACTAAAAGATGTAAAAAAGAAAAAAAGTGGTTCTCACGTTATTTAGCGAAATCAAAAATATTCAAACATTTCACCGGCGTGAAAGGGTGGGTTCCGAGCATACGATTTTTTTTTAAATTTTTTATCGCATGGATTTCGTCATCACTAAAAGATGTAAAAAAGAAAAAAGGGGTTCTAACGTTATTTAGCGAAATGAGAAATATTCAAAAATTTCACCGGCTGGCAAGGGTGGGTTCCGAGCATTCAATTTTTTTTAAACTTTTTTCCCGGATGGTTTTCGTCATCACTAAAAGATGTAAAAAAGAAAAAAGTGGTTCTAACGTTATTTAGCGAAATGAGAAATTTTCAAAAATTTCACCGGCCGGCAAGGGTGGGTTCCGAGCATACGATTTTTTAAAACTTTTTCCCGGATGGTTTTCGTCATCACTAAAAGATTTAAAAAAGAAACAGTGGTTCTAACGTTATTTAGCGAAATGAGAAATTTTCAAAAATTTCACTGGCCTGAAAGGGTGGGTTCCGAGCATACGATTTTTTTTAAACTTTTTTCCCGCGTGGTTTTCGTCATCACTAAAAGATGTAAAAAAGAAAAAAGTGGTTCTAACGTTATTTAGCGAAATGAGAAATTTTCAAAAATTTCACCGGCCGGCAAGGGTGGGTTCCGAGCAAACGATTTTTTAAAACTTTTTCCCGGATGGATTTCGGCATCACTAAAAGATGTAAAAAAGAAAAAAGTGGTTCTAACGTTATTTAGCGAAATGAAAAAATTTCCAAAAATTTCACCAGCTGGCAAGGGTGGGTTCGGGGCATACGATTTTTTTTAAATTTTTTACCGGATGGATATCGTCATCAATAAAAGATGTAAAAAAGAAAAAAGTGGTTCTAACGTTCTTTAGCGAAATGAGAAATTTTCAAAAATTTCACCGGCTGGCAAGGGTTGGTTCCGAGCATACGATTTTTTTTTAAATTTTTCCCGGATGGATTTCGTCATCACTAAAAGATGTAAAAAAAAAAAAGTGGTTCTAACGTTATTTAGCGAAATGAAAAATATTCAAAAATTTCACCGGCCTGAAAGGGTGGGTTCCGAGCATACGATTTTTTTTTAAGTTTTTTCCCGGATGGATTTCGTCATCACTAAAAGATGTAAAAAAGAAAAAAGTGGTTCTAACGTTATTTAGCGAAATGAAAAATATTCAAACATTTCACCGTCCTGAAAGGGTGGGTTCCGAGCATACGATTTTCGTTTAAATGTTTTACCGCATGGATTTCGTCATCACTAAAAGATGTAAAAAAGAAAAGAGTGGTTCTAACGTTATTAAGCGAAATGAGAAATTTTCAAAATTGTCGCCGACCGGCAAGGGTGGGTTCCTAGCATACGATTTTTTTAAAATTTTTTCCCGGATGGATTTTGTCATCATTAAAAGATGTAAAAAAGAAAAAAGTGGTTCTAACGTTATTTAGCAAAATTAAAAATTTTCAAATATTTCACCGGCTGGCAAGGGTGGATGCCGAGCATACGATTTTGTTTAAATTTTTTTCCCGGATGGATTTCGTCATCACTAAAAGATGTAAAAAAGAAAAAAGTGTTTCTAACGTTATTTAGCGAAATGTGAAATGTTCAAAAATTTCATCGGCCTGAAAGGGTGGGTTCCGAGCATACGATTTTTTAAAAAGTTTTTCCCGGATGGATTTCGTCATCACTAAAAGATGTAAAAAAGAAAAAAAGTGGTTCTAACGTTATTTAGCGAAATCAAAAATATTCAAACATTTCACCGGCCTGAAAGGGTGGGTTCCGAGCATACGATTTTTTTTTAAATTTTTTACCGCATGGATTTCGTCATCACTAAAAGATTTAAAAAAGAAAAAAGTCGTTCTAACGTTATTTAGCGAAATGAGAAATTTTCAAAAATTTCACCGGCCGGCAAGGGTGGGTTCCGAGCATACGATTTTTTAAAACTTTTTCGCGGATGGTTTTCGTCATCACTAAAAGATTTAAAAAAGAAACAGTGGTTCTAACGTGATTTAGCGAAATGAGAAATTTTCAAAAATTTCACTGGCCTGAAAGGGTGGGTTCCGAGAATACGATTTTTTTTAAACTTTTGTCCCGCGTGGTTTTCGTCATCACTAAAAGATGTAATAAAAAAAAAAGTGGTTCTAACGTTATTTAACGAAATGAGAAATTTTCAAAAATTTCACCGGCCGGCAAGGGTGGATTCCGAGCAAACGATTTTTTAAAACTTTTTCCCGGATGGATTTCGGCATCACTAAAAGATGTAAAAAAGAAAAAAGTGGTTCTAACGTTATTTAGCGAAATGAAAAAATTTCCAAAAATTTCACCAGCTGGCAAGGGTGGGTTCCGAGCATACGATTTTTTTTTAAATTTTTTACCGGATGGATATCGTCATCAATAAAAGATGTAAAAAAGAAAAAAAGTGGTTCTAACGTTATTTAACGAAATGAGAAATTTTCAAAAATTTCACCGACTGGCAAGGGTGGGTTCCGAGCATACGATTTTTTTTTAAATTTTTTACCGGATGGATTTCGTCATCCCTAAACGATGTAAAAAAGAAAAAAGTCATTCTAACGTTATTTAGCGAAATGAAAAATATTCAAACATTTCACCGTCCTGAAAGGGTGGGTTCCGAGCATACGATTTTTTTTAAAATGTTTTACCGCATGGATTACGTCATGACTAAAAGATGTAAAAAAGAGAAAAGTGGTTCTAACGTTATTTAGCGAAATTAAAAATTTTCAAATATTTCACCGGCTGGCAAGGGTGGATGCCGAGCATAGGATTTTTAAAAAATTTTTTTCCCGGATGGATTTCGTCATCACTAAAAGATGTAAAAAAGAAAAAAGTGGTTCTATCGTTATTTAGCGAAATGTGAAATGTTCAAAAATTTCAACGGCTGGCGAGGGTGAGTTCCGAGCATAAGATTTTTTTTAAAATTTTTACCGGATGGATTTCGTCATCCCTAAACGATGTAAAAAAGAAAAAAGTCATTCTAACGTTATTTAACGAAATGAAAAATATTCAAAAATTTCATCGGCCTGAAACGGTGGGTTCCGAGCATACGATTTTTTTAAAAGTTTTTCCCGGATGGATTTCGTCATCACTAAAAGATGTAAAAAAGAAAAAAAGTGGTTCTAACGTTATTTAGCGAAATGAGAAATTTTAAAAAATTTCATCGGCTGGCAAGGGTGGGTTCCGAGCATACGATTTTTTTATTTATTTTTTTACCGGATGGCTTTTGTCATCACTAAAAGATGTAAAAAAGAAAAAAAAGTGGTTCTAACGTTATTTAGCGAAATGACAAATGTTCAAAAATTTCACCACCTGGCAAGGGTGGGTTCCGAGCATACGATTGTTATTCTAATTTTTTACCGGATGGATTTCGTCATCACTAGAAGATGTAAAAAAGAAAAAAAATGGTTCTAACGTTATTTAACGAAATGAGAAATTGTAAAAAATTTCATCGGCTGGCAAGGGTGCGTTCCGAGCATACGATTTTTTTATTTATTTTTTTACCGGATGGCTTTTGTCATCACTAAAAGATGTAAAAAAGAAAAAAAGTGGTTCTAACGTTATTTAGCGAAATGAGAAATGTTCAAAAATTTCACCACCTGGCAAGGGTGGGTTCCGAGCATACGATTGTTATTCTAATTTTTTACCGGATGGATTTCGTCATCACTAGAAGATGTAAAAAAGAAAAAAATGGTTCTAACGTTATTTAACGAAATGAGAAATTTTCAAACATGTCACCGGCCGGCAGGCGTGGGTTCCGAGCATTCAATTTTTTTAAAACTTTTTTCCCGCATAGTTTTCGTCTTCACTAAAAGATGTAGAAAAGAAAAAAGTGGTTCTAACGTTATTTAGCGATATCAGGAATTTTCAAATATTTCACCGGCCTGAAAGGGCGGGTTCCGAGCATACGATTTTTAAACAAAAATTTTCCCGGATGGATTTCGTCATCACTAAAAGATGTAAAAAAGAGAAAAGTGGTTCTAACGTTATTTAGCGAATTGAAAAATATTCAAAAATTTCACCGGCCTGAAAGGGTGGGTTCCGACCATACGATTTAAAAAAAAAATTTCCCGGAATGATTTCGTCATCACTAAAAGATGTAAAAAAGAAAAAAAGTGGTTCTAACGTTATATAGCGAAATGAAAAATATTCAAAACTTTCACCGGCCTGAAAGGGTGGGTTCCGAGCATACGATTTTTTAAAAAAAAATTCCCGGATGGATTTCGTCATCACTAAAAGATGTAAAAAAAAAAAGTGGTTCTAACGTTATTTAGCGAAATGAGAAATATTCATAAATTTCACCAGCTGGCAAGGGTGGGTTCCGAGCATACGATTTTTTTTAAATCTTTTCCCGGATGGATATCGACATCACTAAAAGATGTAAAAAAGAAAAAAGTGGTTCTAACGTTATTTAGCGAAATGAGAAATATTCAAAAATTTCACCGGTTGGCAAGGGTGCGTTCCGAGCATTCAATTTTTTTTTAACTTTTTCCCCGGATGGTTTTCGTCATCACTAAAAGATGTAAAAAAGAAAAAAGTGGTTCTAACGTTATTTAGCGAAATGAGACATTTTCAAAAATTTCACTGCCCTGAAAGGGTGTGTTCCGAGCATACGATTTTTTTAAACCTTTTTGCCCGCGTGGTTTTCGTCATCACTAAAAGATGTAAAAAAGAAAAAAAGTGGTTCTAACGTTATTTAGCGAAATGAGAAATGTTCAAAAATTTCACCAGCTGGCAAGGGTGGGTTCCGAGCATACGATTTTTATTCTAATTTTTTACCGGATGGATTTCGTCAGCACTAGAAGATGTAAAAAAGAAAAAAAATGGTTCTAACGCTATTTAACGAAATGAGAAATATTCAAAAATTTCACCGGCTGGCAAGGGCGGGTTTCGAGCATTCAATTTTTTTAAAACTTTTTTCCCGGACGGTTTTCGTCATCACTAAAAGATGTAAAAGAGAAAAAAGTGGTTCTAACGTTATTTAGCGAAATGAGAAATTTTCAAAAATTTCACTGGGCTGAAACGGTGGGTTACGAGCATACGATTTTTTTTTAACTTTTGCCCACATGGTTTTCGTCATCACTAAAAGATGTAAAAAAGAAAAAAGTGGTTCTAACGTTATTAAGCGAAAGAGAAATTTTCAAAATTGTCACCGACCGGCAAGGGTGGGTTCCTAGCATACGATTTTTTTTAAAATTTTTTCCCGGATGGATTTCGTCATCATTAAAAGATGTAAAAAAGAAAAAAGTGGTTCTAACGTTATTTAGCGAAATGAAAAATTTTCAAACATTTCACCGACTGGCAAGGGTGGGTTCCGACCATACGATTTTTTTTAAATTTTTTACCGGATGGTCTTCGTCATCACTAAAAGATGTAAAAATGAAAAAAGTGGTTCTAACGTTATTTAGCGAAATGAAAAATATTCAAAAATTTCATCGGCCTGAAACGGTGGGTTCCGAGCATACGATTTTTTTAAAAGTTTTTCCCGGATGGATTTCGTCATCACTAAAAGATGTAAAAAAGAAAAAAAGTGGTTCTAACGTTATTTAGCGAAATGAGAAATTTTAAAAAATTTCATCGGCTGGCAAGGGTGGGTTCCGAGCATACGATTTTTTTATTTATTTTTTTACCGGATGGCTTTTGTCATCACTAAAAGATGTAAAAAAGAAAAAAAGTGGTTCTAACGTTATTTAGCGAAATGAGAAATGTTCAAAAATTTCACCACCTGGCAAGGGTGGGTTCCGAGCATACGATTGTTATTCTAATTTTTTACCGGATGGATTTCGTCATCACTAGAAGATGTAAAAAAGAAAAAAATGGTTCTAACGTTATTTAACGAAATGAGAAATTTTCAAACATGTCACCGGCCGGCAGGCGTGGGTTCCGAGCATTCAATTTTTTTAAAACTTTTTTCCCGCATAGTTTTCGTCTTCACTAAAAGATGTAGAAAAGAAAAAAGTGGTTCTAACGTTATTTAGCGATATCAGGAATTTTCAAATATTTCACCGGCCTGAAAGGGCGGGTTCCGAGCATACGATTTTTAAACAAAAATTTTCCCGGATGGATTTCGTCATCACTAAAAGATGTAAAAAAGAGAAAAGTGGTTCTAACGTTATTTAGCGAAATGAAAAATATTCAAAAATTTCACCGGCCTGAAAGGGTGGGTTCCGACCATACGATTTAAAAAAAAAATTTCCCGGAATGATTTCGTCATCACTAAAAGATGTAAAAAAGAAAAAAAGTGGTTCTAACGTTATTTAGCGAAATGAAAAATATTCAAAACTTTCACCGGCCTGAAAGGGTGGGTTCCGAGCATACGATTTTTTAAAAAAAAATTCCCGGATGGATTTCGTCATCACTAAAAGATGTAAAAAAAAAAAGTGGTTCTAACGTTATTTAGCGAAATGAGAAATATTCAAAAATTTCACCAGCTGGCAAGGGTGGGTTCCGAGCATACGATTTTTTTTAAATCGTTTCCCGGATGGATATCGACATCACTAAAAGATGTAAAAAAGAAAAAAGTGGTTCTAACGTTATTTAGCGAAATGAGAAATATTCAAAAATTTCACCGGTTGGCAAGGGTGCGTTCCGAGCATTCAATTTTTTTTTTAACTTTTTTCCCGGATGGTTTTCGTCATCACTAAAAGATGTAAAAAAGAAAAAAGTGGTTCTAACGTTATTTAGCGAAATGAGACATTTTCAAAAATTTCACTGCCCTGAAAGGGTGTGTTCCGAGCATACGATTTTTTTAAACCTTTTTTCCCGCGTGGTTTTCGTCATCACTAAAAGATGTAAAAAAGAAAAAAAGTGGTTCTAACGTTATTTAGCGAAATGAGAAATGTTCAAAAATTTCACCAGCTGGCAAGGGTGGGTTCCGAGCATACGATTTTTGTTCTAATTTTTTACCGGATGGATTTCGTCAGCACTAGAAGATGTAAAAAAGAAAAAAAATGGTTCTAACGCTATTTAACGAAATGAGAAATATTCAAAAATTTCACCGGCTGGCAAGGGTGGGTTTCGAGCATTCAATTTTTTTTAAACTTTTTTCCCGGACGGTTTTCGTCATCACTAAAAGATGTAAAAGAGAAAAAAGTGGTTCTAACGTTATTTAGCGAAATGAGAAATTTTCAAAAATTTCACTGGGCTGAAACGGTGGGTTACGAGCATACGATTTTTTTTAAACTTTTGCCCACATGGTTTTCGTCATCACTAAAAGATGTAAAAAAGAAAAAAGTGGTTCTAACGTTATTAAGCGAAAGAGAAATTTTCAAAATTGTCACCGACCGGCAAGGGTGGGTTCCTAGCATACGATTTTTTTTAAAATTTTTTCCCGGATGGATTTCGTCATCATTAAAAGATGTAAAACAGAAAAAAGTGGTTCTAACGTTATTTAGCGAAATGAAAAATTTTCAAACATTTCACCGACTGGCAAGGGTGGGTTCCGACCATACGATTTTTTTTAAATTTTTTACCGGATGGTCTTCGTCATCACTAAAAGATGTAAAAATGAAAAAAGTGGTTCTAACGTTATTTAGCGAAATGAAAAATATTCAAAAATTTCATCGGCCTGAAACGGTGGGTTCCGAGCATACGATTTTTTTTAAAGTTTTTCCCGGATGGATTTCGTCATCACTAAAAGATGTAAAAAAGAAAAAAAGTGGTTCTAACGTTATTTAGCGAAATGAGAAATTTTAAAAAATTTCATCGGCTGGCAAGGGTGGGTTCCGAGCATACGATTTTTTTATTTATTTTTTTACCGGATGGCTTTTGTCATCACTAAAAGATGTAAAAAAGAAAAAAAGTGGTTCTAACGTTATTTAGCGAAATGACAAATGTTCAAAAATTTCACCACCTGGCAAGGGTGGGTTCCGAGCATACGATTGTTATTCTAATTTTTTACCGGATGGATTTCGTCATCACTAGAAGATGTAAAAAAGAAAAAAAATGGTTCTAACGTTATTTCACGAAATGAGAAATTGTAAAAAATTTCATCGGCTGGCAAGGGTGCGTTCCGAGCATAAGATTTTTTTATTTATTTTTTTACCGGATGGCTTTTGTCACACTAAAAGATGTAAAAAAAAACAAAAGTGGTTCTAACGTTATTTAGCGAAATGAGAAATGTTCAAAAATTTCATCACCTGGCAAAGGTGGGTTCCGAGCATACGATTGTTATTCTAATTTTTTCCCGGATGGATTTCGTCATCACTAGAAGATGTAAAAAAGAAAAAAAATGGTTCTAACGTTATTTAACGAAATGAGAAATTTTCAAACATGTCACCGGCCGGCAGGCGTGGGTTCCGAGCATTCAATTTTTTTTAAACTTTTTTCCCGCATAGTTTTCGTCTTCACTAAAAGATGTAGAAAAGAAAAAAGTGGTTCTAACGTTATTTAGCGATATCAGGAATTTTCAAATATTTCACCGGCCTGAAAGGGCGGGTTCCGAGCATACGATTTTTAAACAAAAATTTTCCCGGATGGATTTCGTCATCACTAAAAGATGTAAAAAAGAGAAAAGTGGTTCTAACGTTATTTAGCGAAATGAAAAATATTCAAAAATTTCACCGGCCTGAAAGGGTGGGTTCCGACCATACGATTTAAAAAAAAATAATTTCCCGGATGGATTTCGTCATCACTAAAAGATGTAAAAAAGAAAAAAAGTGGTTCTAACGTTATTTAGCGAAATGAAAAATTTTCAAAACTTTCACCGGCCTGAAAGGGTGGGTTCCGAGCATACGATTTTTTAAAAAAAAATTCCCGGATGGATTTCGTCATCACTAAAAGATGTAAAAAAGAAAAAAGTGGTTCTAACGTTATTTAGCGAAATGAGAAATATTCAAAAATTTCACCAGCTGGCAAGGGTGGGTTCCGAGCATACGATTTTTTTTAAATCTTTTCCCGGATGGATATCGACATCACTAAAAGATGTAAAAAAGAAAAAAGTGGTTCTAACGTTATTTAGCGAAATGAGAAATATTCAAAAATTTCACCGGCTGGCAAGGGTGCGTTCCGAGCATTCAATTTTTTTTTAACTTTTTTCCCGGATGGTTTTTGTCATCACTAAAAGATGGAAAAAAGAAAAAAGTGGTTCTAACGTTATTTAGCGAAATGAGACATTTTCAAAAATTTCACTGCCCTGAAAGGGTGTGTTCCGAGCATACGATTTTTTTAAACCTTTTTTCCCGCGTGGTTTTCGCCATCACTAAAAGATGTAAAAAAGAAAAAAAGTGGTTCTAACGTTATTTAGCGAAATGACAAATGTTCAAAAATTTCACCAGCTGGCAAGGGTGGGTTCCGAGCATACGATTTTTATTCTATTTTTTTACCGGATGGATTTCGTCAGCACTAGAAGATGTAAAAAAGAAAAAAAATGGTTCTAACGCTATTTAACGAAATGAGAAATATTCAAAAATTTCACCGGCTGGCAAGGGTGGGTTTCGAGCATTCAATTTTTTTAAAACTTTTTTCCCGGACGGTTTTCGTCATCACTAAAAGATGTAAAAGAGAAAAAAGTGGTTCTAACGTTATTTAGCGAAATGAGAAATTTTCAAAAATTTCACTTGGCTGAAACGGTGGGTTACGAGCATACGATTTTTTTTAAACTTTTGCCCACATGGTTTTCGTCATCACTAAAAGATGTAAAAAAGAAAAAAGTGGTTCTAACGTTATTAAGCGAAGGAGAAATTTTCAAAATTGTCACCGACCGGCAAGGGTGGGTTCCTAGCATACGATTTTTTTTTAAATTTTTTCCCGGATGGATTTCGTCATCATTAAAACATGTAAAAAAGAAAAAAGTGGTTCTAACGTTATTTAGCGAAATGAAAAATTTTCAAACATTTCACCGACTGGCAAGGGTGAGTTCCGACCATACGATTTTTTTAAAATTTTTTACCGAATGGTCTTCGTCATCACTAAAAGATGTAAAAATGAAAAAAGTGGTTCTAACGTTATTTAGCGAAATGAAAAATATTCAAAAATTTCATCGGCCTGAAACGGTGGGTTCCGAGCATACGATTTTTTAAAAAGTTTTTCCCGGATGGATTTCGTCATCACTAAAAGATGTAAAAAAGAAAAAAAGTGGTTCTAACTTTATTTAGCGAAATGAGAAATTTTAAAAAATTTCATCGGTCGCAAGGGTGGGTTCCGAGCATACGATTTTTTTATTTATTTTTTTACCGGATGGCTTTTGTCATCACTAAAAGATGCAAAAAAGAAAAAAAGTGGTTCTAACGTTATTTAGCGAAATGACAAATGTTCAAAAATTTCACCACCTGGCAAGGGTGGGTTCCGAGCATACGATTGTTATTCTAATTTTTTACCGGATGGATTTCGTCATCACTAGAAGATGTAAAAAAGAAAAAAATGGTTCTAACGTTATTTAACGAAATGAGAAATTGTAAAAAATTTCATCGGCTGGCAAGGGTGCGTTCCGAGCATACGATTTTTTTATTTATTTTTTTACCGGATGGCTTTTGTCATCACTAAAAGATGTAAAAAAGAAAAAAAAGTGGTTCTAACGTTATTTAGCGAAATGAGAAATGTTGAAAAATTTCACCACCTGGCAAGGGTGCGTTCCGAGCATACGATTGTTATTCTAATTTTTTACCGGATGGATTTCGTCATCACTAGAAGATGTAAAAAAGAAAAAAAATGGTTCTAACGTTATTTAACGAAATGAGAAATTTTCAAACATGTCACCGGCCGGCAGGCGTGGGTTCCGAGCATTCAATTTTTTTTTAACTTTTTTCCCGCATAGTTTTCGTCTTCACTAAAAGATGTAGAAAAGAAAAAAGTGGTTCTAACGTTATTTAGCGATATCAGGAATTTTCAAATATTTCACCGGCCTGAAAGGGCGGGTTCCGAGCATACGATTTTTAAACAAAAATTTTCCCGGATGGATTTCGTCATCACTAAAAGATGTAAAAAAGAGAAAAGTGGTTCTAACGTTATTTAGCGAAATGAAAAATATTCAAAAATTTCACCGGCCTGAAAGGGTGGGTTCCGACCATTCGATTTAAAAAAAAAAATTTCCCGGATGGATTTCGTCATCACTAAAAGATGTAAAAAAGAAAAAAAGTGGTTCTAACGTTATTTAGCGAAATGAAAAATATTCAAAACTTTCACCGGCCTGAAAGGGTGGGTTCCGAGCATACGATTTTTTTTAAAAAAATTCACGGATGGATTTCGTCATCACTAAAAGATGTAAAAAAGAAAAAAGTGGTTCTAACGTTATTTAGCGAAATGCGAAATATTCAAAAATTTCACCAGCTGGCAAGGGTGGGTTCCGAGCATACGATTTTTTTTAAATCTTTTCCCGGATGGATATCGACATCACTAAAAGATGTAAAAAAGAAAAAAGTGGTTCTAACGTTATTTAGCGAAATGAGAAATATTCAAAAATTTCACCGGCTGGCAAGGGTGCGTTCCGAGCATTCAATTTTTTTTAACTTTTTTCCCGGATGGTTTTCGTCATCACTAAAAGATGTAAAAAAGAAAAACGTGGTTATATCGTTGTTAGCGAAATGCGAAATTAACAAAAATTTCACCGGCTGGCAAGGGTGGGTTCCGAGGATACGATATTTTTAAAAAAATTTTACCGGATCGATTTCGTCATCACTAAAAGATGTAAAAAGAAAAAAGTGGTTCTAACGTTATTTAACGAAATCTGACATTTTCAAAAATTTCACCGGCCGGCAAGGGTGGGTTCCGAGCATACGATTTTTTAAAAAAATTTTCCCGGATGGTTTTCGTCATCACAAAAAGATGTACAAAAGAAAAAAGCCATTCTAACGTTATTCAGCGAAATGAGAAATATTCAAAAATTTCACCGGCGGCAAGGGTGGGTTCCGAGCATACGATTTTTTAAATATTTTTTCCCGGATGAATTTCGTCATCACTAAAAGATGTAAAAAAGAAAAACGTGGTTATATCGTTATTAGCGAAATGAGAAATTTTCAAAAATTTCACCGGCTGGCAAGGGTGGGTTCCGAGGATACGATATTTTTTAAAATTTTTTCCCGGATGGATTTCCTCATCACTAAACGATGTAACAAAGGAAAAAGTGGTTCTAACGTTATTTAGCGAAATGAGAAATTTTCAAAAATTTCACCGACTGGCAAGGGTGGGTTCAGAGCATACGATTTTTTTTTAAATTTTTCACCGGATGGATTTCGTCATCACTAAAAGACGTAAAAATGAAAAAAGTGGTTCTAACGTTATTTAGCGAAATTAGAAATTTTCAAAATTTCACCGGCTGGCAAGGGTGGGTCCCGAGCATACGATTTTTTTTTTAATTTTTTCCCGGATGGATTTCGTCATCACTAAAAGATGTAAAAAAGAAAAAAGTGGTTCTCACGTTCTTTAGCGAAATGAGAAATTTTCAAAAATTTCACCGGCTGGCAAGGGTTGGTTCCGAACATACGATTTTTTTTTTAATTTTTCCCGGATGGATTTCGTCATCACTAAAAGATGTAAAAAAGAAAAAAGTGGTTCTAACGTTATTTAGCGAAATGAAAAATTTTCAAATATTTCACCGGCAGGCAAGTGTGGGTGCCGACCATACGATTTTTAAAAAAAAATTTTCCCGGTTGCATTTCGTCAACACTAAAAGATCTAAAAAAGAAAAAAGTGGTTCTAACGTTATTTAGCGAAATATGAAATGTTCAAAAATTTCACCCGCTGGCGAGGGTGGGTTCCGAGCATACGACTTTTTTCTTAATTTTTCCCGGATGGATTTCGTCATCACTAAACGATGTAAAAAAGAAAAAAGTGGTTCTAACGATATTTAGCGAAATGAAAAATATTCAAAAATTTCATCGGCCTGAAAGGGTGGGTTCCGAGCATACGATTTTTTTAAAAGTTTTTCCCGGATGGATTTCGTCATCACTAAAAGATGTAAAAAAGAAAAACGTGGTTATATCGTTATTAGCGAAATGAGAAATTAACAAAAATTTCACCGGCTGGCAAGGGTGGGTTCCGAGGATACGATATTTTTTAAAAAATTTTCCCGGATGGATTTCGTCATCACTAAAAGATGTAAAAAAGGAAAAAGTGGTTCTAACGTTATTTAGCGAAATGAGAAATTTTGAAAAATTTCACCGACTGGCAAGGGTGGGTTCCGAGCATACGATTTTTTTTAAATTTTTTACCGGATGGAGTTCGTCATCACTAGAAGATGTAAAAATGAAAAAAGTGGTTCTAACGTTATTTAGCGAAATGAGAAATTTTCAAAAATTTCACCGGCTGGCAAGGGTGGGTTCCGAGCATACGATTTTTTTTTAAATTTTTTCCCACATGGATTTCGTCATCACTAAAAGATGTAAAAAAGAAAAAAGTGGTTCTAACGTTCTTTAGCGAAATGAGAAATTTTCAAAAATTTCACCGGCTGGCAAGGGTTGGTTCCGAGCATACGATTTTTTTTTAAATTTTTCCCGGATGGATTTCGTCATCACTAAAAGATGTAAAAAAAAAAAAATTGGTTCTAACGTTATTTAACGAAATGAAAAATATTCAAAAATTTCACCGGCCTGAAATGGTGGGTTCCGAGCATACGATTTTTTTTTTAGTTTTTTTCCGGATGGATTTCGTCATCACCAAACGATGTAAAAAAGAAAAAAGTGGTTCGAACGTTATTTAGCGAAATGAAAAATATTAAAAAATTCACCGACCTGAAAGGGTGGGTTCCGAGCATACGATTTTTTTTTAAATTTTTTCCCGGATGGATTTCGTCATCACTAAAAGATGTAAAAAAGAAAAAAGTGGTTCTAACGTTCTTTAGGGAAATGAGAAATTTTCAAAAATTTCACCGGCTGGCAAGGGTTGGTTCCGAGCATACGATTTTTTTTTAATTTTTCCCGTATGGATTTCGTCATCACTAAAAGATGTAAAAAAAAAATTGGTTCTAACGTTATTTAGCGAAATGATAAATATTCAAAAATTTCACCGGCCTGAAATGATGGGTTCCGAGCATACGATTTTTTTTTAGTTTTTTCCCGGATGGATTTCGTCATCACCAAAAGATGTAAAAAAGAAAAAAGTGGTTCTAACGTTATTTAGCGAAATGAAAAATATTCAAACATTTCACCGTCCTGAAAGGGTGGGTTCCGAGCATACGATTTTTTTAAAATATTTTACCGCATGGATTTCGTCATCACTAAAAGATGTAAAAAAGAAAAAAGTGGTTCTAACGTTATTTAGCGAAATGAGAAATTTGCAAAAATTTCACCAGCCGGCAAGGGTGGGTTCCGAGCATACGATTTTTTTATTTATTTTTTTACCGGATGGCTTTCGTCATCACTAAAAGATGTAAAAAAGAAAAAAAGTGGTTCTAACGTTATTTAGCGAAATGAGAAATGTTCAAAAATTTCGGCAGCTGGCAAGGGTGGGTTCCGAGCATACGATTTTTATTCTAATTTTTTACCGGATGGATTTCGTCATCACTAGAAGATGTAAAAAAGAAAAAAAATGGTTCTAACGCTATTTAACGAAATGAGACATTTTCAAACATTTCACCGACCGGCAAGGGTGGGTTCCGAGCATCCAATTTTTTTAAAACTTTTTTCCCGGATAGTATTCGTCTTCACTAAAAGATGTAGAAAAGAAAAAAGTTGTTCTAACGTTATTTAGCGATATCAGGAATATTCAAATATTTCACCGGCCTGAAAGGGCGGGTTCCGAGCATACGATTTTTAAACAAACATTTTCCCGGTTGGATTTCCTCATCACTAAAAGATTTAAAAAAGAGAAAAGTGGTTCTAACGTTATTTAGCGAAATGAAAAATATTCAAAACTTTCACCGGCCTGAAAGGGTGGGTTCCGAGCATACGATTTTTTTTTTTTAATTTCCCGGATGGATTTCGTCATCACTAAAAGATGTAAAAAAGAAAAAAGTGGTTCTAACGTTATTTAGCGAAATGAGAAATATTCAAACATTTCACCAGCTGGCAAGGGTGGGTTCCGAGCATTCAATTTTTTAAAAACTTTTTTCCCGGATGGTTTTCGTCATCACTAAAAGATGTAAAAAAGAAAAAAGTGGTTCTAACGATATTTAGCGAAATGAGAAATATTCAAAAATTTCACCGGCTGGCAAGGGTGGGTCCGAGCATACGATTTTTAAAAAATATTTTCCCGGATGGATTTCGTCATCACTAAAATATCTAAAAAAGAAAAAAGTGGTTCTAACGTTATTTAGCGAAATGAAAAATATTTAAAACTTTCACCGGCCTGAAAGGGTGGGTTCCGAGCATACGATTTTTTTTTTTTAATTTCCCGGATGGATTTCGTCATCACTAAAAGATGTAAAAAAGAAAAAAGTGGTTCTAACGTTATTTAGCGAAATGAGAAATATTCAAAAATTTCACCAGCTGGCAAGGGTGGGTTCCGAGCATTCAATTTTTTAAAAACTTTTTTCCCGGATGGCTTTCGCCATCACTAAAAGATGTAAAAAAGAAAAAAAGTGGTTCTAACGTTATTTAGCGAAATGAGAAATGTTCAAAAATTTCACCAGCTGGCAAGGGTGGGTTCCGAGCATACGATTTTTATTCTAATTTTTTACCGGATGGATTTCGTCATCACTAGAACATGTAAAAAAGAAAAAAAATGGTTCTAACGCTATTTAACAAATGAGACATTTTCAAACATTTCACCGACCGGCAAGGGTGGGTTCCGAGAATTCAATTTTTTTAAAACTTTTTTCCCGGATAGTTTTCGTCTTCACTAAAAGATGTAGAAAAGAAAAACGTGGTTCTAACGTTATTTAGCGATATCAGGAATATTCAAATATTTCACCGGCCTGAAAGGGCGGGTTCCGAGCATACGATTTTTAAACAAAAATTTTCCCGGATGGATTTCGTCATCACTAAAAGATGTAAAAAAGAGAAAAGTGGTTCTATCGTTAATTAGCGAAATGAAAAATATTCAAAACTTTCACCGGCCTGAAAGGGTGGGTTCCGAGCATACGATTTTTTTTTTTAAATTTCCCGGATGGATTTCGTCATCACTAAAAGATGTAAAAAATAAAAAAGTGGTTCTAACGTTATTTAGCGAAATGAGAAATATTCAAAAATTTCACCAGCTGGCAAGGGTGGGTTCCGAGCATTCAATTTTTTAAAAACTTTATTCCCGGATGGTTTTCGTCATCACTAAAAGATGTAAATAAGAAAAAAGTGGTTCTAACGTTATTTAGCGAAATGAGAAATATTCAAAAATTTCACCGACTGGCAAGGGTGCGTTCCGAGCATTCAAGTTTTTTTTAACTTTTTTCCCGGATGGTTTTCGTCATCACTAAAACATGTAAAAAAGAAAAAAGTGGTTCTAACGTTATTTAGCGAAATGAAAAATTTTCAAAAATTTCACTGGCCTGAAAGGGTGTGTTCCGAGCATACGATTTTTTTTAACCTTTTTTCCCGCGTGGTTTTCGTCATCACTAAAAGATGTAATAAGGAAAAAAGTGGTTCTAACGTTATTTAACGAAATGAGAAATTTTCAAAAATTTTACCGGCTGGCAAGCGTGGGTTCCGAGCATTCAATTTTTTAAAAACTTTTTTCCCGGATGGTTTTCGTCTTCACTAAGAGATGTAAAAAAGAAAAAAGTGGTTCTAACGTTATTTAGCGAAATGAGAAATATTCCAAAATTTCACCGGCTGGCAAGGGTGGGTTTCGAGCATTCAATTTTTTTAAAACATTTTTCCCGGATGGTTTTCGTCATCACTAAAAGATGTAAAAGAGAAAAAAGTGGTTCGAACGTTATTTAGCGAAATGAGAAATTTTCAAAAATTTCACTGGGCTGAAACGGTGGGTTACGAGCATACGACTTTTTTAAAACTTTTGCCCACGTGGTTTTCGTCATCACTAAAAGATGTAAAAAAGAAAAAAGTGGTTCTAACGTTATTAAGCGAAATGAGAAATTTTCAAAATTGTCACCGACCGGCAAGGGTGGGTTCCTAGCATACGATTTTTTTTGAATTTTTTCCCGGATGGATTTCTACATTATTAAAAGATGTAAAAAAGAAAAAAGTGGTTCTAACGTTATTTAGCGAAATGAAAAATTTTCAAATATTTCACCGGCTGGCAAGGGTGGATGCCGTGCATACGATTTTTTTTAAATTTTTTTCCGGGATGGATTTCGTCATCACTAAAACATGTAAAAAAGAAAAAAGTGTTTCTAACGTTATTTAGCGAAATGTGAAATGTTCAAAAATTTCAACGGCTGGCGAGGGTGGGTTCCGAGCATACGATTTTTTTCTAAATTTTTACCGGTTGGATTTCGTCATCACTAAAAGATATAAAAAAGAAAAAAAGTGGTTCTAACGTTGTTTAGCGAAATGAGAAATATTCAAAAATTTCACCCGCTGGCAAGGGTGGGTTCCGAGCATTCAATTTGTTTTTAACTTTTTTCCCGGATGGTTTTCGTCATCACTAAAAGATGTAAAAAAGAAAAAAGTCGTTCTAACGTTATTAAGCGAAATGAGAAATTTTCAAAATTGTCACCGACCAGCAAGGGTGGGTTCCTAGCATACGATTTTTTTTTAAATTTTTTCCCGGATGGATTTCGTCATCATTAAAAGATGTAAAAAAGAAAAAAGTGGTTCTAAGGTTATTTAGCGAAATGAGAAATTTTGAAAAATTTCACCGACTGGCAAGGGTGGGTTCCGAGCATACGATTTTCTTTTACATTTTTTCCCGCATGGATTTCGTCATCACTAAAAGATGTAAAAAAGAAAAAAGTGGTTCTAACGTTCTTTGGCGAAATGAGAAATTTTCAAAAATTTCACCGGCTGGCGAGGGTGGGTTCCGAGCATACGATTTTTTTCTTAATTTTTCCCGGATGGATTTCGTCATCACTAAACGATGTAAAAAAGGAAAAAGTGGTTCTAACGATATTTAGCGAAATGAAAAATATTCAAAAATTTCATCGGACTGAAAGGGTGGGTTCCGAGCATACGATTTTTTAAAAAGTTTTTCCCGGATGGATTCGTCATCACTAAAAGATGTAAAAAAGAAAAACGTGGTTATATCGTTGTTAGCGAAATGAGAAATTAACAAAAATTTCACCGGCTGGCAAGGGTGGGTTCCGAGGATACGATATTTTTTAAAATTTTTTACCGGATCGATTTCGTCATCACTAAAAGATGTGAAAAAGAAAAAAGTGGTTCTAACGTTATTTAACGAAATGAGAAATTTTCAAAAATTTCACCGGCCGGCAAGGGTGGGTTCCGAGCATACGATTTTTAAAAAAAAATTTCCCGGATGGTTTTCGTCATCACAAAAAGATGTACAAAAGAAAAAAGCCATTCTAACGTTATTCAGCGAAATGAGAAATATTCAAAAATTTCACCGGCGGCAAGGGTGGGTTCCGAGCATACGATTTTTTAAATATTTTTTCCCGGATGAATTTCGTCATCACTAAAAGATGTAAAAAAGAAAAACGTGGTTATATCGTTATTAGCGAAATGAGAAATTTTCAAAAATTTCACCGGCTGGCAAGGGTGGGTTCCGAGGATACGATATTTTTTTAAATTTTTTCCCGGATGGATTTCCTCATCACTAAACGATGTAAAAAAGGAAAAAAAGGTTCTAACGTTATTTAGCGAAATGAGAAATTTTCAAAAATTTCACCGACTGGCAAGGGTGGGTTCCGAGCATACGATTTTTTTTTTAATTTTTTACCGGATGGATTTCGTCATCACTAAAAGATGTAAAAATGAAAAAAGTGGTTCTAACGTTATTTAGCGAAATGAGAAATTTTCAAAATTTCACCGGCTGGCAAGGGTGGGTTCCGAGCATACGATTTTTTTTTTAAATTTATTCCCGGATGGATTTCGTCATCACTAAAAGATGTAAAAAAGAAAAAAGTGGTTCTCACGTTCTTTAGCGAAATGAGAAATTTTCAAAAATTTCACCGGCTGGCAAGGGTTGGTTCCGAGCATACAATTTTTTTTTAAATTTTTCCCGGATGGATTTCATCATCACTAAAAGATGTAAAAAAGAAAAAAGTGGTTCTAACGTTATTTAGCGAAATGAAAAATTTTCAAATATTTCACCGGCTGGCAAGTGTGGGTGCCGACCATACGATTTTTTAAAAAATTTTTTCCCGGATGGATTTCGTCATCACTAAAAGATCTAAAAAAGAAACAAGTGGCTCTAACGTTATTTAGCGAAATATGAAATGTTCAAAAATTTCACCGGCTGGCGAGGGTGGGTTCCGAGCATACGACTTTTTTCTTAATTTTTCCCGGATGGATTTCGTCATCACTAAACGATGTAAAAAAGAAAAAAGTGGTTCTAACGATATTTAGCGAAATGAAAAATATTCAAAAATTTCATCGGCCTGAAAGGGTGGGTTCCGAGCATACGATTTTTTTAAAAGTTTTTCCCGGATGGATTTCGTCATCCCTAAAAGATGTAAAAAAGAAAAACGTGGTTATATCGTTATTAGCGAAATGAGAAATTAACAAAAATTTCACCGGCTGGCAAGGGTGGGTTTCGAGGATACGATATTTTTAAAAAAAATTTCCCGGATGGATTTCGTCATCACTAAAAGATGTAAAAAAGGAAAAAGTGGTTCTAACGTTATTTAGCGAAATGAGAAATTTTGAAAAATTTCACCGACTGGCAAGGGTGGGTTCCGAGCATACGATTTTCTTTTACATTTTTTCCCGCATGGATTTCGTCATCACTAAAAGATGTAAAAAAGAAAAAAGTGGTTCTAACGTTCTTTGGCGAAATGAGAAATTTTCAAAAATTTCACCGGCTGGCAAGGGTTGGTTCCGAGCATACGATTTTTTTTTAAATTTTTCCCGGATGGATTTCGTCATCACTAAAAGATGTAAAAAAAAAAATTGGTTCTAACGTTATTTAGCGAAATGAAAAATATTCAAAAATTTCACCGGCCTGAAATGGAGGGTTCCGAGCATACGATTTTTTTTTTAGTTTTTTTCCGGATGCATTTCGTCATCACCAAAAGATGTAAAAAAGAAAAAAGTGGTTCGAACGTTATTTAGCGAAATGAAAAATATTCAAAAATTTCACCGACCTGAAAGGGTGGGTTCCGAGCATACGATTTTTTTTTAAATTTTTTCCCGGATGGATTTCGTCATCACTAAAAGATGTAAAAAAGAAAAAAGTGGTTCTAACGTTATATAGCGAAATGAAAAATATTCAAAACTTTCACCGGCCTGAAAGGGTGGGTTCCGAGCATACGTTTTTTTTTTTTTAATTTCCCGGATGGATTTCGTCATCACTAAAAGATGTAAAAAAGAAAAAAGTGGTTCTAACGTTATTTAGCGAAATGAGAAATATTCAAAAATTTCACCAGCTGGCAAGGGTGGGTTCCGAGCATTCAATTTTTTAAAAACTTTTTTCCCGGATGGCTTTCGTCATCACTAAAAGATGTAAAAAAGAAAAAAAGTGGTTCTAACGTTATTTAGCGAAATGAGAAATGTTCAAAAATTTCACCAGCTGGCAAGGGTGGGTTCCGAGCATACGATTTTTATTCTAATTTTTTACCGGATGGATTTCGTCATCACTAGAAGATGTAAAAAAGAAAAAAAATGGTTCTAACGCTATTTAACGAAATGAGACATTTTCAAACATTTCACCGACCGGCAAGGGTGGGTTCTGAGCATTCAATTTTTTTAAAACTTTTTTCCCGGATAGTTTTCGTCTTCACTAAAAGATGTAGAAAAGAAAAAAGTGGTTATAACGTTATTTAGCGATATCAGGAATATTCAAATATTTCACCGGCCTGAAAGGGCGGGTTCCGAGCATACGATTTTTAAACAAAAATTTTCCCGGATGGATTTCGTCATCACTAAAAGATGTAAAAAAGAGAAAAGTGGTTCTAACGTTATTTAGCGAAATGAAAAATATTCAAAACTTTCACCGGCCTGAAAGGGTGGGTTCCGAGCATACGATTTTTTAAAAATATTTTCCCGGATGGATTTCGACATCACTAGAAGATGTAAATAAGAAAAAAGTGGTTGTAACGTTATTTAGCGAAATGAGAAATATTCAAAAATTTCACCGACTGGCAAGGGTGCGTTCCGAGGATTCAAGTTTTTTTTAACTTTTTTCCCGTATGGTTTTCGTCATCACTAAAACATGTAAAAAAGAAAAAAGTGGTTCTAACGTTATTTAGCGAAATGAAAAATTTTCAAAAATTTCACCGGCCGGCAAGGGTCGGTTCCAAGCATACGATTTTTTTTTAAATTTTTACCCGGATGGATTTCTTCATCACTAAAACATGTAAGAAAGAAAAAAGTGGTTCTAACGTTATTTGTCGAAATGAAAAATTTTAAAAAATTTCATCGGCTGGCAAGGGTGGGTTCCGAGCATACGATTTTTTAATTAATTTTTTTACCGGATGGCTTTCGTCATCACTAAAAGATGTAAAAAAGAAAAAAAGTGGTTCTAACGTTATTTAGCGAAATGAGAAATGTTCAACAATTTCACCAGCTGGCAAGGGTGGGTTCCGAGCATACGATTTTTATTCTAATTTTTTACCGGATGGATATCGTCATCACTAGAAGATGTAAAAAAGAAAAAAAATGGTTCTAACGCTATTTAACGAAATAAGAAATTTTCAAACATTTAACCGGCCGGCAAGGGTGGGTTCCGAGCATTCAATTTTTTTAAAACTTTTTTCCCGGATAGTTTTCGTCTTTACTAAAAGATGTAGAAAAGAAAAAAGTGGTTCTAACGTTATTTAGCGATATCAGGAATATTCAAATATTTCACCCGCGCGAAAGGGCGGGTTCCGAGCATACGATTTTTAAACAAAAATTTTCCCGGATGGATTTCGTCATCACTAAAAGATGTAAAAAAGAGAAAAGTGGTTCTAACGTTATTTAGCGAAATGAAAAATATTCAAAACTTTCACCGGCCTGAAAGGGTGGTATCCGAGCATACGATTTTAAAAAAAAAATTCCCGGATGGATTTCGTCATCACTAAAAGATGTAAAAAAGAAAAAAGTGGTTCTAACGTTATTTAGCGAAATGAGAAATATTCAAAAATTTCACCAGCTGGCAAGGGTGGGTTCCGAGCATACGATTTAAAAAAAATCTTTTCCCGGATGGATATCGACATCACTAAAAGATGTAAAAAAGAAAAAAGTGGTTCTAACGTTATTTAGCGAAATGAGAAATATTCAAAAATTTCACCGGCTGGCAAGGGTGCGTTCCGAGCATTCAATTTTTTTTTAACTTTTTTCCCGGATGGTTTTCGTCATCACTAAAAGATGTAAAAAAGAAAAAAGTGGTTCTAACGTTATTTAGCGAAATGAGAAATTTTCAAAAATTTCACTGGCCTGAAAGGGTGTGTTCCGAGCATACGATTTTTTTAAACCTTTTTTCCCGCGTGGTTTTCGTCATCACTAAAAGATGTAATAAAGAAAAAAGTGGTTCTACCGTAATTTAACGAAATGAGAAATTTTCCAAAATTTTACCGGCTGGCAAGGGTGGGTTCCGAGCATTCAATTTTTTAAAAACTTTTTTCCCGGATGGTTTTCGTCATCACTAAAAGATGTAAAAAAGAAAAAAGTGGTTCTAATGTTATTTAGCGAAATGAGAAATATTCAAAAATTTCACCGGCTGGCAAGGGTGGGTTTCGAGCATTCAATTTTTTTAAAACTTTTTTCCCGGATGGTTTTCGTCATCACTAAAAGATGTAAAAGAGAAAAAAGTGGTTCTAACGTTATTTAGCGAAATGAGAAATTTTCAAAAATTTCCCTGGGTTGAAACGGTGGGTTACGAGCATACGATTTTTTTAAAACTTTTGCCCACGTGGTTTTCGTCATCACTAAAAGATGTAAAAAAGAAAAAAGTGGTTCTAACGTTATTAAGCGAAATGAGAAATTTTCAAAATTGTCACCGACCGGCAAGGGTGGGTTCCGAGCATACGATTTTTTTTTAAATTTTTCCCGGATGGATTTCGTCATTATTAAAAGATGTAAAAAAGAAAAAAGTGGTTCTAACGTTATTTAGCGAAATGAAAAATTTTCAAATATTTCACCGGCTGGCAAGGGTGGATGCCGTGCATACGATTTTTTAAAAAAAAATTTCCGGGATGGATTTCGTCATCACTAAAAGATGTAAACAAGAAAAAAGTGTTTCTAACGTTATTTAGCGAAATGTGAAATGTTCAAAAATTTCAACGGCTGGCGACGGTGGGTCCGAGCATACGATTTTTTTTTTAATTTTTACCGGATGGATTTCGTCATCACTAAACGATGTAAAAAAGAAAAAATTCGTTCTAACGTTATTTAGCGAAATGAAAAATATTTAAAAATTTCATCGGCCTGAAAGGGTGGGTTCGGAGCATACGATTTTTTTAAAAGTTTTTCCCGGATTGATTTCGTCATCACGAAACGATGTAAAAAAGAAAAAAAGTGGTTCTAACGTTATTTAGCGAAATCAAAAATATTCAAACATTTCACCGGCCTGAAAGGGTGGGTTCCGAGCATACGATTTTTGTTTTAATTTTTTATCGCATGGATTTCGTCATCACTAAAAGATGTAAAAAAGAAAAAAGGGGTTCTAACGTTATTTAGCGAAATGAGAAATATTCAAAAATTTCACCGGCTGGCAAGGGTGGGTTCCGAGCATTCAATTTTTTTTAAACTTTTTTCCCGGATGGTTTTCGTCATCACTAAAAGATGTAAAAAAGAAAAAAGTGGTTCTAACGTTATTTAGCGAAATGAGAAATTTTCAAAAATTTCACCGGCCGGCAAGGGTGGGTTCCGAGCATACGATTTTTTAAAACTTTTTCCCGGATGGTTTTCGTCATCACTAAAAGATTTAAAAAAGAAACAGTGGTTCTAACGTTATTTAGCGAAATGAGAAATTTTCAAAAATTTCACTGGCCTGAAAGGGTGGGTTCCGAGCATACGATTTTTTTTTAACTTTTTTCCCGCGTGGTTTTCGTCATCACTAAAAGATGTAATAAAGAAAAAAGTGGTTCTAACGTTATTTAACGAAATGAGAAATTTTCAAAAATTTCACCGGCCGGCAAGCGTGGATTCCGAGCAAACGATTTTTTAAAACTTTTTCCCGGATGGATTTCGGCATCACTAAAAGATGTAAAAAAGAAAAAAGTGGTTCTAACGTTATTTAGCGAAATGAAAAAATTTCCAAAAATTTCACCAGCTGGCAAGGGTGGGTTCCGAGCATACGATTTTTTTTTAATTTTTTAACGGATGGATATCGTCATCAATAAAAGATGTAAAAAAGAAAAAAAGTCGTTCTAACGTTATTTAACGAAATGAGAAATTTTCAAAAATTTCACCGGCCGGCAAGGGTGGGTTCCGAGCATACGATTTTTTTATTTAATTTTTTCCCGGATGGCTTTCGTCATCACTAAAAGATGTAAAAAAGAAAAAAGTGGTTCTAACGTTATTTAGCGAAATGAAAAATATTCAAAAATTTCACCGGCCTGAAAGGGTGGGTTCCGAGCATACGATTTTTTTTTAAATTTTTTCCCGGATGGATTTCGTCATCACTAAAAGATGTAAAAAAGGAAAAAGTGGTTCTAACGTTATTTAGCGAAATGAGAAATTTTCAAAAATTTCACCGGCCGGCAAGGGTGGGTTCCGAGCATACGATTTTTTAAAACTTTTTCCCGGATGGCTTTCGTCATCACTAAAAGATTTAAAAAAGAAACAGTGGTTCTAACGTTATTTAGCGAAATGAAAAAATTTCCAAAAATTTCACCAGCTGGCAAGGGTGGGTTCCTAGCATACGATTTTTTTTTAATTTTTTACCGGATGGATATCGTCATCAATAAAAGATGTAAAAAAGAAAACAAGTGGTTCTAACGTTATTTAACGAAATCAGATTTTTTCAAAAATTTCACCGGCCGGCAAGGGTGGGTTCCGAGCATACGATTTTTTTATTTAATTTTTTCCCGGATGGCTTTCGTCATCACTAAAAGATGTAAAAATGAAAAAAGTGGTTCTAACGTTCTTTAGCGAAATGAGAAATTTTCAAAAATTTCACCGGCTGGCAAGGGTTGGTTCCGAGCATACGATTTTTTTTTAAATTTTTCCCGGATGGATTTCGTCATCACTAAAAGATGTAAAAAAGAAAAAAGTGGTTCTAACGTTATTTAGCGAAATGAAAAATATTCAAAAATTTCACCGGCCTGAAAGGGTGGGTTCCGAGCATACGATTTTTTTTGAAGTTTTTTCCCGGATGGATTTCGTCATCACTAAAAGATGTAAAAAAGAAAAAAGTGGTTCTAACGTTATTTAGCGAAATGAAAAATATCTAAACATTTCACCGTCCTGAAAGGGTGGGTTCCGAGCATACGATTTTCGTTTAAATGTTTTACCGCATGGATTTCGTCATCACTAAAAGATGTAAAAAAGAGAAAAGTGGTTCTAACGTTATTAAGCGAAATGAGAAATTTTCAAAATTGTCAACGACCGCCAAGGGTGGGTTCCTAGCATACGATTTTTTTAAAAGTTTTTTCCCGCATGGATTTCGTCATCACTAAAAGATGTAAAAAAGAAAAAAGTGGTTCTAACGTTATTTAGCGAAATGAAAAATATTCAAATATTTCACCGGCTGGCAAGGGTGGATGCCGAGCATACGATTTTTTTTAAATTTTTTCCCCGGATGGATTTCGTCATCACTAAAAGAGGTAAAAAAGAAAAAAGTGTTTCTAACGTTATTTAGCGAAATGTGAGATGTTCAAACATTTCAACGGCTGGCGAGGGTGGGTTCCGAGCATACGATTTTTTTTTAAATTTTTACCGGATGGATTTCGTCATCACTAAACGATGTAAAAAAGAAAAAAGTCGTTCTAACGTTATTTGGCGAAATGAAAAATATTCAAAAATTTCATCGGCCTGGAAGGGTGGGTTCCGAGCATACGATTTTTTAAAAAGTTTTTCCCGGATGGATTTCGTCATCACTAAAAGATGTAAAAAAGAAAAAAAGTGGTTCTAACGTTATTTAGCGAAATCAAAAATATTCAAACATTTCACCGGCCTGAAAGGGTGGGTTCCGAGCATACGATTTTTTTTTAAATTTTTTACCGCATGGATTTCGTCATCACTAAAAGATGTAAAAATGAAAAAAGTCGTTCTAACGTTATTTAGCGAAATGAGAAATTTTCAAAAATTTCACCGGCCGGCAAGGGTGGGTTCCGAGCATACGATTTTTTAAAACTTTTTCCCGGATGGCTTTCGTCATCACTAAAAGATTTAAAAAAGAAACAGTGGTTCTAACGTTATTTAGCGAAATGAGAAATTTTCAAAAATTTCACTGGCCTGAAAGGGTGGGTTCCGAGCATACGATTTTTTTAAAACTTTTTTCCCGCGTGGTTTTCGTCATCACTAAAAGATGTAATAATGAAAAAAGTGGTTCTAACGTTATTTAACGAAATGAGAAATTTTCAAATATTTCACCGGCCGGCAAGGGTGGATTCCGAGCAAACGATTTTTTAAAACTTTTTCCCGGATGGATTTCGGCATCACTAAAAGATGTAAAAAAGAAAAAAGTGGTTCTAACGTTATTTAGCGAAATGAAAAAATTTCCAAAAATTTCACCAGCTGGCAAGGGTGGGTTCCGAGCATACGATTTTTTTATTATTTTTTACCGGATGGATATCGTCATCAATAAAAGATGTAAAAAAGAAAAAAAGTGGTTCTAACGTTATTTAACGAAATGAGAAATTTTCAAATATTTCACCGACTGGCAAGGGTGGGTTCCGAGCATACGATTTTTTTTAAATTTTTTACCGGATGGATTTCGTCATCACTAAAAGATGTAAAAATGAAAAAAGTGGTTCTAACGTTATTTAGCGAAATGAGAAATTTTCAAAATTTCACCGGCTGGCAAGGGTGGGTTCCGAGCATACGATTTTTTTTTTAAATTTTTTCCCGGATGGATTTCGCCATCACTAAAAGATGTAAAAAAGAAAAAAGTGGTTCTAACGTTATTTAGCGAAATGAAAAATATTCAAAAATTTCACCGGCCTGAAAGGGTGGGTTCCGAGCATACGATTTTTTTTTAAATTTTTTCCCGGATGGATTTCGTCATCACTAAAAGATGTAAAAAAGGAAAAAGTGGTTCTAACGTTATTTAGCGAAATGAGAAATTTTCAAAAATTTCACCGGCCGGCAAGGGTGGGTTCCGAGCATACGATTTTTTAAAACTTTTTCCCGGATGGCTTTCGTCATCACTAAAAGATTTAAAAAAGAAACAGTGGTTCTAACGTTATTTAGCGAAATGAAAAAATTTCCAAAAATTTCACCAGCTGGCAAGGGTGGGTTCCTAGCATACGATTTTTTTTTAATTTTTTACCGGATGGATATCGTCATCAATAAAAGATGTAAAAAAGAAAACAAGTGGTTCTAACGTTATTTAACGAAATCAGATTTTTTCAAAAATTTCACCGGCCGGCAAGGGTGGGTTCCGAGCATACGATTTTTTTATTTAATTTTTTCCCGGATGGCTTTCGTCATCACTAAAAGATGTAAAAATGAAAAAAGTGGTTCTAACGTTCTTTAGCGAAATGAGAAATTTTCAAAAATTTCACCGGCTGGCAAGGGTTGGTTCCGAGCATACGATTTTTTTTTAAATTTTTCCCGGATGGATTTCGTCATCACTAAAAGATGTAAAAAAGAAAAAAGTGGTTCTAACGTTATTTAGCGAAATGAAAAATATTCAAAAATTTCACCGGCCTGAAAGGGTGGGTTCCGAGCATACGATTTTTTTTGAAGTTTTTTCCCGGATGGATTTCGTCATCACTAAAAGATGTAAAAAAGAAAAAAGTGGTTCTAACGTTATTTAGCGAAATGAAAAATATCTAAACATTTCACCGTCCTGAAAGGGTGGGTTCCGAGCATACGATTTTCGTTTAAATGTTTTACCGCATGGATTTCGTCATCACTAAAAGATGTAAAAAAGAGAAAAGTGGTTCTAACGTTATTAAGCGAAATGAGAAATTTTCAAAATTGTCAACGACCGCCAAGGGTGGGTTCCTAGCATACGATTTTTTTTAAAGTTTTTTCCCGCATGGATTTCGTCATCACTAAAAGATGTAAAAAAGAAAAAAGTGGTTCTAACGTTATTTAGCGAAATGAAAAATATTCAAATATTTCACCGGCTGGCAAGGGTGGATGCCGAGCATACGATTTTTTTTAAATTTTTTCCCCGGATGGATTTCGTCATCACTAAAAGAGGTAAAAAAGAAAAAAGTGTTTCTAACGTTATTTAGCGAAATGTGAGATGTTCAAACATTTCAACGGCTGGCGAGGGTGGGTTCCGAGCATACGATTTTTTTTTAAATTTTTACCGGATGGATTTCGTCATCACTAAACGATGTAAAAAAGAAAAAAGTCGTTCTAACGTTATTTGGCGAAATGAAAAATATTCAAAAATTTCATCGGCCTGGAAGGGTGGGTTCCGAGCATACGATTTTTTAAAAAGTTTTTCCCGGATGGATTTCGTCATCACTAAAAGATGTAAAAAAGAAAAAAAGTGGTTCTAACGTTATTTAGCGAAATCAAAAATATTCAAACATTTCACCGGCCTGAAAGGGTGGGTTCCGAGCATACGATTTTTTTTTAAATTTTTTACCGCATGGATTTCGTCATCACTAAAAGATGTAAAAATGAAAAAAGTCGTTCTAACGTTATTTAGCGAAATGAGAAATTTTCAAAAATTTCACCGGCCGGCAAGGGTGGGTTCCGAGCATACGATTTTTTAAAACTTTTTCCCGGATGGCTTTCGTCATCACTAAAAGATTTAAAAAAGAAACAGTGGTTCTAACGTTATTTAGCGAAATGAGAAATTTTCAAAAATTTCACTGGCCTGAAAGGGTGGGTTCCGAGCATACGATTTTTTTTAAACTTTTTTCCCGCGTGGTTTTCGTCATCACTAAAAGATGTAATAATGAAAAAAGTGGTTCTAACGTTATTTAACGAAATGAGAAATTTTCAAATATTTCACCGGCCGGCAAGGGTGGATTCCGAGCAAACGATTTTTTAAAACTTTTTCCCGGATGGATTTCGGCATCACTAAAAGATGTAAAAAAGAAAAAAGTGGTTCTAACGTTATTTAGCGAAATGAAAAAATTTCCAAAAATTTCACCAGCTGGCAAGGGTGGGTTCCGAGCATACGATTTTTTTATTATTTTTTACCGGATGGATATCGTCATCAATAAAAGATGTAAAAAAGAAAAAAAGTGGTTCTAACGTTATTTAACGAAATGAGAAATTTTCAAATATTTCACCGACTGGCAAGGGTGGGTTCCGAGCATACGATTTTTTTTAAATTTTTTACCGGATGGATTTCGTCATCACTAAAAGATGTAAAAATGAAAAAAGTGGTTCTAACGTTATTTAGCGAAATGAGAAATTTTCAAAATTTCACCGGCTGGCAAGGGTGGGTTCCGAGCATACGATTTTTTTTTTAAATTTTTTCCCGGATGGATTTCGCCATCACTAAAAGATGTAAAAAAGAAAAAAGTGGTTCTAACGTTCTTTAGCGAAATGAGAAATTTTCAAAAATTTCACCGGCTGGCAAGGGTTGGTTCCGAGCATACGATTTTTTTTTAAATTTTTCCCGGATGGATTTCGTCATCACTAAAAGACGTAAAAAAGAAAAAAGTGGTTCTAACGTTATTTAGCGAAATGAAAAATATTCAAACATTTCACCGACCTGAAAGGGTGGGTTCCGAGCATACGATTGTTTTTAAATTTTTTACCGCATGGATTTCGTCATCACTAAAAGATGTAAAAAAGAAAAAAGTCGTTCTAACGTTATTTAGCGAAATGAGAAATTTTCAAAAATTTCACCGGCCGGCAAGGGTGGGTTCCGAGCATACGATTTTTTAAAACTTTTTCGCGGATGGTTTTCGTCATCACTAAAAGATTTAAAAAAGAAACAGTGGTTCTAACGTTATTTAGCGAAATGAGAAATTTTCAAAAATTTCACTGGCCTGAAAGGGTGGGTTCCGAGCATACGATTTTTTTTAAACTTTTGTCCCGCGTGGTTTTCGTCATCACTAAAAGATGTAATAAAGAAAAAAGTGGTTCTAACGTTATTTAGCGAAATGAGAAATTTTCAAAAATTTCACCGGCCGGCAAAGGTCGGTTCCGAGCATACGATTTTTTTATTTATTTTTTTACCGGATGGCTTTTGTCATCACTAAAAGATGTAAAAAACAAAAAAAGTGGTTCTAACGTTATTTAGCGAAATGAGAAATGTTCTAAAATTTCACCAGCTGGCAAGGGTGGGTTCCGAGCATACGATTTTTTTTAAATTTTTTACCGGATGGATACCGTCATCAGCAAAAGATGTAAAAAAGAAAAAAATTGGTTCTAACGTTATTTAACGAAATGAGAAATTTTCAAAAATTTCACCGACTGGCAAGGGTGGGTTCCGAGCATACGATTTTTTTTTATATTTTTTACCGGATGGATTTCGTCATCACTAAAAGATGTAAAAATGAAAAAAGTGGTTCTAGCGTTATTTAGCGAAATGAGAAATTTTCAAAATTTCACCGGCTGGCAAGGGTGGGTTCCGAGCATACGATTTTTTTTTTAAATTTTTTCCCGGATGGATTTCGTCATCACTAAAAGATGTAAAAAAGAAAAAAGTGGTTCTAACGTTCTTTAGCGAAATGAAAAATATTCAAACATTTCACCGTCCTGAAAGGGTGGGTTCCGAGCATACGATTTTTGTTTAAATGTTTTACCGCATGGATTTCGTCATCACAAAAAGATGTAAAAAAGAGAAAAGTGGTTCTAACGTTATTAAGCGAAATGAGAAATTTTCAAAATTGTCACCGACCGGCAAGGGTGGGTTCCTAGCATACGATTTTTTTTTAAGTTTTTTCCCGCATGGATTTCGTCATCACTAAAAGATGTAAAAAAGAAAAAAGTGGTTCTAACGTTATTTAGCGAAATGAAAAATATTCAAATATTTCACCGGCTGGCAAGGGTGGATGCCGAGCATACGATTTTTTTTAAATTTTTTTCCCGGATGGATTTCGTCATCACTAAAAGAGGTAAAAAAGAAAAAAGTGTTTCTAACGTTATTTAGCGAAATGTGAAATGTTCAAACATTTCAACGGCTGGCGAGGGTGGGTTCCGAGCATACGATTTTTTTTTTAATTTTTACCGGATGGATTTCGTCATCACTAAACGATGTAAAACGAAAAAAGTCGTTCTAACGTTATTTGGCGAAATAAAAAATATTCAAAAATTTCATCGGCCTGAAAGGGTGGGTTCCGAGCATACGATTTTTTAAAAAGTTTTTCCCGGATGGATTCCGTCATCACTAAAAGATGTAAAAAAGAAAAAAAGTGGTTCTAACGTTATTTAGCGAAATCAAAAATATTCGAACATTTCACCGGCCTGAAAGGGTGGGTTCCGAGCATACGATTTTTTTTTAAATTTTTTACCGCATGGATTTCGTCATCACTAAAAGATGTAAAAAAGAAAAAAGTCGTTCTAACGTTATTTAGCGAAATGAGAAATTTTCAAAAATTTCACCGGCTGGCAAGGGTGGGTTCCGAGCATACGATTTTTTAAAACTTTTTCCCGGATGGCTTTCGTCATCACTAAAAGATTTAAAAAAGAAACAGTGGTTCTAACGTTATTTAGCGAAATGAGAAATTTTCAAAAATTTCACTGGCCTGAAAGGGTGGGTTCCGAGAGTACGATTTTTTTAAAACTTTTTTCCCGCGTGGTTTTCGTCATCACTAAAAGATGTAATAATGAAAAAAGTGGTTCTAACGTTATTTAACGAAATGAGAAATTTTCAAATATTTCACCGGCCGGCAAGGGTGGATTCCGAGCAAACGATTTTTTAAAACTTTTTCCCGGATGGATTTCGGCATCACTAAAAGATGTAAAAAAGAAAAAAGTGGTTCTAACGTTATTTAGCAAAATGAAAAAATTTCCAAAAATTTCACCAGCTGGCAAGGGTGGGTTCCGAGCATACGATTTTTTTTTATTTTTTACCGGATGGATATCGTCATCAATAAAAGATGTAAAAAAGAAAAAAAGTGGTTCTAACGTTATTTAACGAAATGAGAAATTTTCAAATATTTCACCGACTGGCAAGGGTGGGTTCCGATCATACGATTTTTTTAAAATTTTTTACCGGATGGATTTCGTCATCACTAAAAGATGTAAAAATGAAAAAAGTGGTTCTAACGTTATTTAGCGAAATGAGAAATTTCCAAAATTTCACCGGCTGGCAAGGGTGGGTTCCGAGCATACGATTTTTTTTTTAAATTTTTTACCGGATGGATTTCGCCATCACTAAAAGATGTAAAAATGAAAAAAGTGGTTCTAACGTTCTTTAGCGAAATGAGAAATTTTCAAAAATTTCACCGGCTGGCAAGGGTTGGTTCCGAGCATACGATTTTTTTTTTAATTTTTCCCGGATGGATTTCGTCATCACTAAAAGACGTAAAAAAGAAAAAAGTGGTTCTAACGTTATTTAGCGAAATGAAAAATATTCAAAAATTTCACCGGCCTGAAAGGGTGGGTTCCGAGCATACGATTTTTTTTTAAATGTTTTACCGCATGGATTACGTCATGACTAAAAGATGTAAAAAAGAGAAAAGTGGTTCTAACGTTATGTAGCGAAATTCAAAATTTTCAAATATTTCACCGGCTGGCAAGGGTGGATGCCGAGCATACGATTTTTTTTTAATTTTTTTCCCGGATGGATTTCGTCATCACTAAAAGATGTAAAAAAGAAAAAAGTGGTTCTATCGTTATTTAGCGAAATGTGAAATGTTCAAAAATTTCAACGGCTGGCGAGGGTGGGTTCCGAGCATACGATTTTTTTATTTATTTTTTTACCGGATGGCTTTTGTCATCACTAAAAGATGTAAAAAAGAAAAAAAGTGGTTCGAACGTTATTTAGCGAAATGAGAAATGTTCAAAAATTTCACCACCTGGCAAGGGTGGGTTCCGAGCATACGATTGTTATTCTAATTTTTTACCGGATGGATTTCGTCATCACTACAAGATGTAAAAAAGAAAAAAAATGGTTCTAACGTTATTTAACGAAATGAGAAATTTTCAAACATTTCAGCGGCCGGCAGGCGTGGGTTCCGAGCATTCAATTTTTTTAAAACTTTTTTCCCGCATAGTTTTCGTCTTCACTAAAAGATGTAGAAAAGAAAAAAGTGGTTCTAACGTTATTTAGCGATATCAGGAATTTTCAAATATTTCACCGGCCTGAAAGGGCGGGTTCCGAGCATACGATTTTTAAACAAAAATTTTCCCGGATGGATTTCGTCATCACTAAAAGATGTAAAAAAGAGAAAAGTGGTTCTAACGTTATTTAGCGAAATGAAAAATATTCAAAAATTTCACCGGCCTGAAAGGGTGGGTTCCGAGCATACGATTTAAAAAAAAAAAATTCCCGGATGGATTTCGTCATCACTAAAAGATGTAAAAAAGAAAAAAAGTGGTTCTAACGTTATTTAGCGAAATGAGAAATATTCAAAAATTTCACCAGCTGGCAAGGGTGGGTTCCGAGCATTCAATTTTTTAAAAACTTTTTTCCCGGATGGTTTTCGTCATCACTAAAAGATGTAAAAAAGAAAAAAGTGGTTCTAACGTTATTTAGCGAAATGAGAAATATTCAAAAATTTCACCGGCTGGCAAGGGTGCGTTCCGAGCATTCATTTTTTTTTTAACTTTTTTCCCGGATGGTTTTCGTCATCACTAAAACATGTAAAAAAGAAAAAAGTGGTTCTAACGTTATTTAGCGAAATGAGACATTTTCAAAAATTTCACTGCCCTGAAAGGGTGTGTTCCGAGCATACGATTTTTTAAAACCTTTTTTCCCGCGTCGTTTTCGTCATCACTAAAAGATGTAATAAAGAAAAAAGTGGTTCTAACGTTATTTAACGAAATGAGAAATTTTCAAAAATTTTACCGGATGGCAAGGGTGGGTTCCGAGCATTCAATTTTTTAAAAACTTTTTTCCCGGATGGTTTCCGTCATCACTAAAAGATGTAAAAAAGAAAAAAGTGGTTCTAACGTTATTTAGCGTAATGAGAAATATTCAAAAATTTCACCGGCTGGCAAGGGTGGGTTTCGAGCATTCAATTTTTTTAAAACTTTTTTCCCGCACGGTTTTCGTCATCACTAAAAGATGTAAAAGAGAAAAAAGTGGTTCTAACGTTATTTAGCGAAATGAGAAATTTTCAAAAATTTCACTGGGCTGAAACGGTGGGTTACGAGCATACGATTTTTTTTAAACTTTTGCCCACATGGTTTTCGTCATCACTAAACGATGTAAAAAAGAAAAAAGTGGTCCTAACGTTATTAAGCGAAAGAGAAATTTTCAAAATTGTCACCGACCGGCAAGGGTGGGTTCCTAGCATACGATTTTTTTTAAATTTTTTTCCCGGATGGATTTCGTCATCATTAAAAGATGTAAAAAAGAAAAAAGTGGTTCTAACGTTATTTAGCGAAATGAAAAATTTTCAAACATTTCACCGACTGGCAAGGGTGGCTTCCGAACATACGATTTTTTTTTAATTTTTTACCGGATGGTCTTCGTCATCACTAAAAGATGTAAAAATGAAAAAAGTGGTTCTAACGTTATTTAGCGAAATGAGAAATTTTCAAACATTTCACCGGCTGGCAAGGGTGGGTTCCGAGCATACGATTTTTTTTTTTTTTTTTTCCCGGATGGATTTCGTCATCACTAAAAGATGTAAAAAAGAAAAAAGTGGTTCTAACGTTATTTAGCGAAATGAGAAATGTTCAAAAATTTCACCAGCTGGCAAGGGTGGGTTCCGAGCATACGATTTTTATTCTAATTTTTTACCGGATGGATTTCGTCATCACTAGAAGATGTAAAAAAGAAAAAAAATGGTTCTAACGCTATTTAACGAATTGAGAAATTTTCAAACATTTCACCGACCGGCAAGGGTGGGTTCCGAGCATTCAATTTTTTTAAAACTTTTTTCCCGGATAGTTTTCGTCTTCACTAAAAGATGTAGAAAAGAAAAAAGTGGTTCTAACGTTATTTAGCGATATCAGGAATATTCAAATATTTCACCGGCCTGAAAGGGCGGGTTCCGAGCATACGATTTTTAAACAAAAATTTTCCCGGATGGATTTCGTCATCACTAAAAGATGTAAAAAAGAGAAAAGTGGTTCTAACGTTATTTAGCGAAATGAAAAATATTCAAAACTTTCACCGGCTGGCAAGGGTGGGTCCGAGCATACGATTTTTTAAAAATATTTTCCCGGATGGATTTCGACATCACTAAAAGATGTAAATAAGAAAAAAGTGGTTCTAACGTTATTTAGCGAAATGAGAAATATTCAAAAATTTCACCGGCTGGCAAGGGTGTGTTCCGAGCATACGATTTTTTTTTTTTAAATATCCCGGATGGATTTCGACATCACTAAATGATGTAAAAAAGAAAAAAGTGGTTCTAACGTTATTTAGCGAAATGAGAAATATTCAAAAATTTCACCAGCTGGCAAGGGTGGGTTCCGAGCATTCAATTTTTTAAAAACTTTTTTCACGGATGGTTTTCGTCATCACTAAAAGATGTAAAAAAGAAAAAAGTGGTTCTAACGTTATTTAGCGAAATGAGAAATATTCAAAAATTTCACCGGCTGGCAAGGGTGGGTCCGAGCATACGATTTTTTAAAAATATTTTCCCGGATGGATTTCGACATCACTAAAAGATGTAAATAAGAAAAAAGTGGTTCTAACGTTATTTAGCGAAATGAGAAATATTCAAAAATTTCACCGGCTGGCAAGGGTGCGTTCCGAGCATTCAAGTTTTTTTTAACTTTTTTCCCGGATGGTTTTCGTCATCACTAAAAGATGTAAAAAAGAAAAAAGTGGTTCTAACGTTATTTAGCGAAATGAAAAATTTTCAAAAATTTCACTGGCCTTAAAGGGTGTGTTCCGAGCATACGATTTTTTTTAACCTTTTTTCCCGCGTGGTTTTCGTCATCACTAAAAGATGTAATAAAGAAAAAAGTGGTTCTAACGATATTTAACGAAATGAGAAATTTTCAAAAATTTTACCGGCTGGCAAGGGTGGGTTCCGAGCATTCAATTTTTTAAAAACTTTTTTCCCGGATGGTTTTCGTCTTCACTAAAAGATGTAAAAAAGAAAAAAGTGGTTCTAACGTTATTAAGCGAAATGAGAAATTTTCAAAATTGTCACCGACCGGCAATGGTGGGTTCCTAGCATACGATTTTTTTTAAATTTTTTCCCGGATGGATTTCGTCATTATTAAAAGATGTAAAAAAGAAAAAAGTGGTTCTAACGTTATTTAGCGAAATGAAAAATTTTCAAATATTTCACCGGCTGGCAAGGGTGGATGCCGTGCATACGATTTTTGTAAAAATTTTTTCCGGGATGGATTTCGTCATCACTAAAACATGTAAAAAAGAAAAAAGTGTTTCCTACGTTATTTAGCGAAATGTGAAATGTTCAAAAATTTCAACGGCTGGCGAGGGTGGGTTCCGAGCATACGATTTTTTTTTTAATTTTTACCGGATGGATTTCGTCATCACTAAAAGATATGAAAAAGAAAAAAAGTGGTTCTAACGTTGTTTAGCGAACTGAGAAATATTCAAAAATTTCACCCGCTGGCAAGGGTGGGTTCCGAGCATTCAATTTTTTTAAAACTTTTTTCCCGGATGGTTTTCGTCATCACTAAAAGATGTAAAAAAGAAAAAAGTCGTTCTAACGTTATTAAGCGAAATGAGAAATTTTCAAAATTGTCACCGACCAGCAAGGGTGGGTTCCTAGCATACGATTTTTTTTTAAATTTTTTCCCGGATGGATTTCGTCATCATTAAAAGATGTAAAAAAGAAAAAAGTGGTTCTAAGGTTATTTAGCGAAATGAAAAATTTTCAAATATTTCACCGGCTGGCAAGTGTGGGTGCCGAGCATACGATTTTTTTTCAATTTTTTTCCCGGATGGATTTCGTCATCACTAAAAGATGTAAAAAAGAAAAAAGTGGTTCTAACGTTATTTAGCGAAATATGAAATGTTCAAAAATTTCACGGGCTGGCGAGGGTGGGTTCCGAGCATACGATTTTTTTCTTAATTTTTCCCGGATGGATTTCGTCATCACTAAACGATGTAAAAAAGAAAAAAGTGGTTCTAACGATATTTAGCGAAATGAAAAATATTCAAAAATTTCATCGGCCTGAAAGGGTGGGTTCCGAGGATACGATATTTTTTAAAAATTTTTACCGGATCGATTTCGTCATCACTAAAAGATGTAAAAAAGAAAAAAGTGGTTCTAACGTTATTTAACGAAATGAGAAATTTTCAAAAATTTCACCGGCCGGCAAGGGTGGGTTCCGAGCATACGATTTTTTTTTAAAATTTTCCCGGATGGTTTTCGTCATCACAAAAAGATGTACAAAAGAAAAAAGCCATTCTAACGTTATTCAGCGAAATGAGAAATATTCAAAAATTTCAACGGCGGCAAGGGTGGGTTCCGAGCATACGATTTTTTAAATATTTTTTCCCGGATGAATTTCGTCATCACTAAAAGATGTAAAAAAGAAAAACGTGGTTATATCGTTATTAGCGAAATGAGAAATTTTCAAAAATTTCACCGGCTGGCAAGGGTGGGTTCCGAGCATACGATATTTTTTTAAATTTTTTCCCGGATGGATTTCCTCATCACTAAACGATGTAAAAAAGGAAAAAGTGGTTCTAACGTTATTTAGCGAAATGAGAAATTTTCAAAAATTTCACCGACTGGCAAGGGTGGGTTCCGAGCATACGATTTTTTTTTCAATTTTTTACCGGATGGATTTCGTCATCACTAAAAGATGTAAAAATGAAAAAAGTGGTTCTAACGTTATTTAGCGAAATGAGAAATTTTCAAAATTTCACCGGCTGGCAAGGGTTGGTTCCGAGCATACGATTTTTTTTATTTATTTTTTCCCGGATGGATTTCGTCATCACTAAAAGATGTAAAAAAGAAAAAAGTGGTTCTCACGTTCTTTAGCGAAATGAGAAATTTTCAAAAATTTCACCGGCTGGCAAGGGTTGGTTCCGAGCATACGATTTTTTTTTAAATTTTTCCCGGATGGATTTCGTCATCACTAAAAGATGTAAAAAAGAAAAAAGTGGTTCTAACGTCATTTAGCGAAATGAAAAATTTTCAAATATTACACCGGCTGGCAAGTGTGGGTGCCGACCATACGATTTTTTAAAAAATTTTTTCCCGGATGGATTTCGTCATCACTAAAAGATGTAAAAAAGAAAAAAGTGGTTCTAACGTTATTTAGCGAAATATGAAATGTTCAAAAATTTCACCGGCTGGCGAGGGTGGGTTCCGAGCATACGACTTTTTTCTTAATTTTTCCCGGATGGATTTCGTCATCACTAAACGATGTAAAAAAGAAAAAAGTGGTTCTAACGATATTTAGCGAAATGAAAAATATTCAAAAATTTCATCGGCCTGAAAGGGTGGGTTCCGAGCATACGATTTTTTTAAAAGTTTTTCCCGGATGGATTTCGTCATCACTAAAAGATGTAAAAAAGAAAAACGTGGTTATATCGTTATTAGCGAAATGAGAAATTAACAAAAATTTCACCGGCTGACAAGGGTGGGTTCCGAGGATACGATATTTTTTAAAAAATTTTCCCGGATGGATTTCGTCATCACTAAAAGATGTAAAAAAGAAAAAAGTGGTTCTAACGTTCTTTAGCGAAATGAGAAATTTTCAAAAACTTCACCAACTGGCAAGGGTTGGTTCCGAGCATACGATTTTTTATTAAATTATTCCCGGATGGATTTCGTCATCACTAAAAGATGTAAAAAAAAAAATTGGTTCTAACGTTATTTAGCGAAATAAAAAATATTCAAAAATTTCACCGGCCTGAAATGGTGGGTTCCGAGCATACGATTTTTTTTTTAGTTTTTTTCCGGATGGATTTCGTCATCACCAAAAGATGTAAAAAAGAAAAAAGTGGTTCGAACGTTATTTAGCGAAATGAAAAATATTCAAAAATTTCACCGACCTGAAAGGGTGGGTTCCGAGCATACGATTTTTTAAAAAAATTTTTCCCGGATGGATTTCGTCATCACTAAAAGATGTAAAAAAGAACAAAGTGGTTCTAACGTTCTTTAGCGAAATGAGAAATTTTCAAACATTTCACCGCCTGGCAAGGGTCGGTTCCGAGCATACGATTTTTTTTTAAATTTTTCCCGTATGGATTTCGTCATCACTAAAAGATGTAAAAAAAAAAATTGGTTCAAACGTTATTTAGCGAAATGAAAAATATTCAAAAATTTCACCGGCCTGAAATGGTGGGTTCCGAGCATACGATTTTTTTTTCAGTTTTTTCCCGGATGGATTTCGTCATCACCAAAAGATGTAAAAAAGAAAAAAGTGGTTCTAACGTTATTTAGCGAAATGAAAAATATTCAAACATTTCACCGTCCTGAAAGGGTGGGTTCCGAGCATACGATTTTTTTTTAAATGTTTTACCGCATGGATTTAGTCATCGCTAAAAGATGTAAAAAAGAAAAAAGTGGTTCTAACGTTATTTAGCGAAATGAGAAATTTTCAAAAATTTCACCGGCCGGCAAGGGTCGGTTCCGAGCATACGATTTTTTTTTAAATTTTTACCCGGATGGATTTCTTCATCACTAAAACATGTAAGAAAGAAAAAAGTGGTTCTAACGTTATTTTTGCAATGCCTGCCCCGAAAGTGCGATTTTCGATTGGTGTTTAGCGTGCGGAAAGTGGCTTATTTCTCAACGATGCTTACTTTCCCGCACTAGTGCGGGAATGCGAGACTTTCCCGCACTAGTGCGGAAAAAAATCTATTTATAGCTCACTTTACCGCATTGATTCACGAAAAAACGGTTTTTTTCACGGTTGATAGTTTTTGGTTCTACGATTTTGGACCGATCGAACAAACTTGAATATAGCGACATTCAATTGATATGAAAAGTCGATTTGTCACAGTTGACGTTTGAAATGTGAAAAAATAAGAATTGGTTATGGTTATTGGTTATTGATTTTGTTGAATCTCAAATCCCACTTTCGAGCGAGTCATTGCAAAAAATAATGTATGGGACATGTGCGAAAAAAAAACGAATTACATCGCGCGTAAGTTGCCGAATTCGCCTCGACTTATGGTACATTTCTCACTCGTACTCGTGTGGTTACAGCACTCGCCTTCGGCTCGTGCTGCAAATCACACTCGTACTCGTGTGAAATGCACCATAAGCCTTCGGCTCATGCGGCAACTTCACGCGCGATGGAATTCGTTGTTTTCCGCACTTGTAGCATAAATTACTATTGTCGAAATGAGAAATTTTAAAAAATTTCATCGGCTGACAAGGGTGGGTTCCGAGCATACGATTTTTTTATTAATTTTTTTACCGGATGGCTTTCGTCATCACTAAAAGATGTAAAAAAGAAAAAAAGTGATTCTAACGTTATTTAGCGAAATGAGAAATGTTCAAAATCTTCACCAGCTGGCAAGGGTGGGTTCCGAGCATACGATTTTTATTCTAATTTTTTACCGGATGGATTTCGTCATCACTAGAAGATGTAAAAAAGAAAAAAAATGGTTCTAACGCTATTTAACGAAATAAGAAATTTTCAAACATTTCACCGGCCGGCAAGAGTGGGTTCCGAGCATTCAATTTTTTTAAAACTTTTTTCCCGGATAGTTTTCGTCTTCACTAAAAGATGTAGAAAAGAAAAAAGTGGTTCTAACGTTATTTAGCGATATCAGGAATATTCAAATATTTCACCGGCGCGAAAGGGGGGGTTCCGAGCATACGATTTTTAAACGAAAATTTTCCCGGATGGATTTCGTCATCACTAAAAGATGTAAAAAAGAGAAAAGTGGTTCTAACGTTATTTAGCGAAATGAAAAATATTCAAAACTTTCACCGGCCTGAAAGGGTGGGTTCCGAGCATACGATTTTTTAAAAAAAAAATCCCGGATGGATTTCGTCATCACTAAAAGATGTAAAAAAGAAAAAAGTGGTTCTAACGTTATTTAGCGAAATGAGAAATATTCAAAAATTTCACCAGCTGGCAAGGGTGGGTTCCGAGCATACGATTTTTTTTAAATCTTTTCCCGGATGGATATCGACATCACTAAAAGATGTAAAAAAGAAAAAAGTGGTTCTAACGTTATTTAGCGAAATGAGAAATATTCAAAAATTTCACCGGCTGGCAAGGGTGCGTTCCGAGCATTCAATTTTTTTTTAACTTTTTTCCCGGATGGTTTTCGTCATCACCAAAAGATGTAAAAAAGAAAAAAGTGGTTCTAACGTTATTTAGCGAAATGAGAAATTTTCAAAAATTTCACTGGCCTGAAAGGGTGTGTTCCGAGCATACGATTTTTTAAACCTTTTTTCCCGCGTGGTTTTCGTCATCACTAAAAGCTGTAATAAAGAAAAAAGTGGTTCTACCGTTATTTAACGAAATGAGAAATTTTCAAAAATTTTACCGGCTGGCAAGGGTGGGTTCCGAGCATTCAATTTTTTAAAAACTTTTTTCCCGGATGGTTTTCGTCATCACTAAAAGATGTAAAAAAGAAAAAAGTGGTTCTAACGTTATTTAGCGAAATGAGAAATATTCAAAAATTTCACCGGCTGGCAAGGGTGGGTTTCGAGCATTCAATTTTTTTAAAACTTTTTTCCCAGATGGTTTTCGTCATCACGAAAAAATGTAAAAGAGAAAAAAGTGGTTCTAACGTTATTTAGCGAAATGAGAAATTTTCAAAAATTTCACTGGGCTGAAACGGTGGGTTACGAGCATACGATTTTTTTTAAACTTTTGCCCACGTGGTTTTCGTCATCACTAAAAGATGTAAAAAAGAAAAAAGTTGTTCTAACGTTATTAAGCGAAATGAGAAATTTTCAAAATTGTCACCGACCGGCAAGGGTGGGTTCCTAGCATACGATTTTTTTTTAAATTTTTCCCGGATGGATTTCGTCATCATTAAAAGATGTAAAAAAGAAAAAAGTGGTTCTAACGTTATTTAGCGAAATGAAAAATTTTCAAATATTTCACCGGCTGGCAAGGGTGGATGCCGTGCATACGATTTTTTAAAAAAAATTTTCCGGGACGGATTTCGTCATCACTAAAAGATGTAAACAAGAAAAAAGTGTTTCTAACGTTATTTAGCGAAATGTGAAATGTTCAAAAATTTCAACGGCTGGCGACGGTGGGTTCCGAGCATACGATTTTTTTTTTAATTTTTACCGGATGGATTTCGTCATTACTAAACGATGTAAAAAAGAAAAAATTCGTTCTAACGTTATTTAGCGAAATGAAAAATATTTAAAAATTTCATCGGCCTGAAAGGGTGGGTTCGGAGCATACGATTTTTTTTAAAGTTTTTCCCGGATTGATTTCGTCATCACTAAAAGATGTAAAAAAGAAAAAAAAAGTGGTTCTAACGTTATTTAGCGAAATCAAAAATATTCAAACATTTCACCGGCCTGAAAGGGTGGGTTCCGAGCATACGATTTTTTTTTAAATTTTTTATCGCATGGATTTCGTCTTCACTAAAAGATGTAAAAAAGATAAAAGGGGTTCTAACGTTATTTAGCGAAATGAGAAATATTCAAAAATTTCACCGGCTGGCAAGGGTGGGTTCCGAGCATTCAATTTTTTTTAAACTTTTTTCCCGGATGGTTTTCGTCATCACTAAAAGATGTAAAAAAGAAAAAAGTGGTTCTAACGTTATTTAGCGAAATGAGAAATTTTCAAAAATTTCACCGGCCGGCAAGGGTGGGTTCCGAGCATACGATTTTTTAAAACTTTTTCCCGGATGGTTTTCGTCATCACTAAAAGATTTAAAAAAGAAACACTGGTTCTAACGTTATTTAGCGAAATAAGAAATTTTCAAAAATTTCACTGGCCTGAAAGGGTGGGTTCCGAGCATACGATTTTTTTAAAACTTTTTTCCCGCGTGGTTTTCGTCATCACTAAAAGATGTAATAAAGAAAAAAGTGGTTCTAACGTCATTTAACGAAATGAGAAATTTTCAAAAATTTCACCGGCCGGCAAGGGTGGGTTCCGAGCATACGATTTTTTTATTTAATTTTTTCCCGGATGGCTTTCGTCATCACTAAAAGATGTAAAAAAGAAAAAAGTGGTTCTAACGTTCTTTAGCGAAATGAGAAATTTTCAAAAATTTCACCGGCGGCAAGGGTTGGTTCCGAGCATACGATTTTTTTTTAAATTTTTCCCGGATGGATTTTGTCATCACTAAAAGATGTAAAAAAGAAAAAAGTGGTTCTAACGTTATTTAGCGAAATGAAAAATATTCAAAAATTTCACCGGCCTGAAAGGGTGGGTTCCGAGCATACGATTTTTTTTAAAGTTTTTTCCCGGATGGATTTCGTCATCACTAAAAGATGTAAAAAAGAAAAAAGTGGTTCTAACGTTATTTAGCGAAATGAAAAATATCTAAACGTTTCACCGTCCTGAAAGGGTGGGTTCCGAGCATACGATTTTCGTTTAAATGTTTTACCGCATGGATTTCGTCATCACTAAAAGATGTAAAAAAGAGAAAAGTGGTTCTAACGTTATTAAGCGAAATGAGAAATTTTCAAAATTGTCACCGACCGCCAAGGGTGGGTTCCTAGCATACGATTTTTTTTTTAATTTTTTCCCGGATGGATTTCGTCATCATTAAAAGATGTAAAAAAGAAAAAAGTGGTTCTAACGTTATTTAGCGAAATTAAAAATTTTCAAATATTTCACCGGATGGCAAGGGTGGATGCCGAGCATACGATTTTGTTTAAATTTTTTTCCCGGATGGATTTCGTCATCACTAAAAGATGTAAAAAAGAAAAAAGTGTTTCTAACGTTATTTAGCGAAATGTGAAATGTTCAAAAATTTCATCGGCCTGAAAGGGTGGGTTCCGAGCATACGATTTTTTAAAAAGTTTTTCCCGGATGGATTTCGTCACCACTAAAAGATGTAAAAAAGAAAAAAAGTGGTTCTAACGTTATTTAGCGAAATCACAAATATTCAAACATTTCACCGGCCTGAAAGGGTGGGTTCCGAGCATACGATTTTTTTTAAAATTTTTTACCGCATGGATTTCGTCATCACTAAAAGATGTAAAAAAGAAAAAAGTCGTTCTAACGTTATTTAGCGAAATGAGAAATTTTCAAAAATTTCACCGGCCGGCAAGGGTGGGTTCCGAGCATACGATTTTTTAAAACTTTTTCGCGGATGGTTTTCGTCATCGCTAAAAGATTTAAAAAAGAAACAGTGGTTCTAACGTTATTTAGCAAAATGAGAAATTTTCAAAAATTTCACTGGCCAGAAAGGGTGGGTTCCGAGCATACGATTTTTTTTAAACTTTTGTCCCGCGTGGTTTTCGTCATCACTAAAAGATGTAATAAAGAAAAAAGTGGTTCTAACGTTATTTAACGAAATGAGAAATTTTCAAAAATTTCACCGGCCGGCAAGGGTGGATTCCGAGCAAACGATTTTTTAAAACTTTTTCCCGGATGGATTACGGCATCACTAAAAGATGTAAAAAAGAAAAAAGTGGTTCTAACGTTATTTAGCGAAATGAAAAAATTTCCAAAAATTTCACCAGCTGGCAAGGGTGGGTTCCGAGCATACGATTTTTTTTAAATTTTTTACCGGATGGATACCGTCATCAATAAAAGATGTAAAAAAGAAAAAAATTGATTCTAACGTTATTTAACGAAATGAGAAATTTTCAAAAATTTCACCGACTGGCGAGGGTGGGTTCCGAGCATACGATTTTTTTTTATATTTTTTACCGGATGGATTTCGTCATCACTAAAAGATGTAAAAATGAAAAAAGTGGTTCTAACGTTATTTAGCGAAATGAGAAATTTTCAAAATTTCACCGGCTGGCAAGGGTGGGTTCCGAGCATACGATTTTTTTTAAAATTTTTTCCCGGATGGATTTCGTCATCACTAAAAGATGTAAAAAAGAAAAAAGTGGTTCTAACGTTCTTTAGCGAAATGAGAAATTTTCAAAAATTTCACCGGCTGGCAAGGGTTGGTTCCGAGCATACGATTTTTTTTTAAATTTTTCCCGGATGGATTTCGTCATCACTAAAAGATGTAAAAAAGAAAAAAGTGGTTCTAACGTTATTTAGCGAAATGAAAAATATTCAAACATTTCACCGTCCTGAAAGTGTGGGTTCCGAGCATACGATTTTTGTTTAAATGTTTTACCGCATGGATTTCGTCATCACTAAAAGATGCAAAAAAGAGAAACGTGGTTCTAACGTTATTAAGCGAAATGAGAAATTTTCAAAATTGTCACCGACCGGCAAGGGTGGGTTCCTAGCATACGATTTTTTTTTAAGTTTTTTCCCGCATGGATTTCGTCATCACTAAAAGATGTAAAAAAGAAAAAAGTGGTTCTAACGTTATTTAGCGAAATGAAAAATATTCAAATATTTCACCGGCTGGCAAGGGTGGATGCCGAGCATACGATTTTTTTTTAATTTTTTTCCCGGATGGATTTCGTCATCACTAAAAGAGGTAAAAAAGAAAAAAGTGTTTCTAACGTTATTTAGCGAAATGTGAAATGTTCAAACATTTCAACGGCTGGCGAGGGTGGGTTCCGAGCATACGATTTTTTATTTAATTTTTACCGGATGGATTTCGTCATCACTAATCGATGTAAAAAAGAAAAAAGTCGTTCTAACGTTATTTAGCGAAATGAAAAATATTCAAAAATTTCATCGGCCTGAAAGGGTGGGTTCCGAGCATACGATTTTTTAAAAAGTTTTTCCCGGATGGATTTCGTCATCACTAAAAGATGTAAAAAAGAAAAAAAGTGGGTCTAACGTTATTTAGCGAAATCAAAAATATTCAAACATTTCACCGGCCTGAAAGGGTGGGTTCCGAGCATACGATTTTTTTTAATTTTTTACCGGATGGATATCGTCATCAATAAAAGATGTAAAAAAGAAAAAAAGTGGTTTTAACGTTATTAAACGAAATGAGAAATTTTCAAATATTTCACCGACTGGCAAGGGTGGGTTCCGGGCATACGATTTTTTTTTAAATTTTTTACCGGATGGATTTCGTCAACACTAAAAGATGTAAAAATGAAAAAAGTGGTTCTAACGTTATTTAGCGAAATGAGAAATTTTCAAAATTTCACCGGCTGGCAAGGGTGGGTTCCGAGCATACAATTTTTTTTTAAATTTTTTCCCGGATGGATTTCGCCATCACTAAAAGATGTAAAAAAGAAAAAAGTGGTTCTAACGTTCTTTAGCGAAATGAGAAATTTTCAAAAATTTCACCGGCTGGCAAGGGTTGGTTCCGAGCATACGATTTTTTTTTTAAATTTTTCCCGGATGGATTTCGTCATCACTAAAAGATGTAAAAAAGAAAAAAAGTGGTTCTAACGTTATTTAGCGAAATCACAAATATTCAAACATTTCACCGGCCTGAAAGGGTGGGTTCCGAGCATACGATTTTTTTTTAAATTTTTTACCGCATGGATTTCGTCATCACTAAAAGATGTAAAAAAGAGAAAAGTCGTTCTAACGTTATTAAGCGAAATGAGAAATTTTCAAAATTGTCACCGACCGCCAAGGGTGGGTTCCTAGCATACGATTTTTTTTTAAATTTTTTCCCGGATGGATTTCGTCATCATTAAAAGATGTAAAAAAGAAAAAAGTCGTTCTAACGTTATTTAGCCAAATGAGAAATTTTCAAAAATTTCACCGGCCGGCAAGGGTGGGTTCCGAGCATACGATTTTTTAAAACTTTTTACCGGATGGTTTTCGTCATCACTAAAAGATTTAAAAAAGAAAGAGTGGTTCTAACGTTATTTAGCGAAATGAGAAATTTTCAAAAATTTCACTGGCCTGAAAGGGTGGGTTCCGAGCATACGATTTTTTTTAAACTTTTTTCCCGCGTGGTTTTCGTCATCACTAAAAGATGTAATAAAAAAAAGTGGTTCTAACGTTATTTAACGAAGTGAGAAATTTTCAAAAATTTCACCGGCCGGCAAGGGTGGATCCCGAGCAAACGATTTTTTAAAACTTTTTCCCGGATGGATTTCGGCATCACTAAAAGATGTCAAAAAGAAAAAAGTGGTTCTAACGTTATTTAGCGAAATAAAAAAATTTCCAAAAATTTCACCAGCTGGCAAGGGAGGGTTCAGAGCATACGATTTTTTTAAAATTTTTTACCGGATGGATATCGTCATCAATAAAAGATGTAAAAAAGAAAAAAAGTGGTTCTAACGTTATTTAACGAAATGAGAAATTTTCAAAAATTTCACCGACTGGCAAGGGTGGGTTCCGAGCATACGATTTTTTTTTAAATTTTTTACCGGATGGATTTCGTCATAACTAAAAGATGTAAAAATGAAAAAAGTGGTTCTAACGTTATTTAGCGAAATGAGAAATTTTCAAAATTTCACCGGCTGGCAAAGGTTGGTTCCGAGCATACGATTTTTTTAAAAGTTTTTTCCCGCATGGATTTCGTCATCACTAAAAGATGTAAAAAAGAAAAAAGTGGTTCTAACATTATTTAGCGAAATGAAAAATATTCAAACATTTCACCGTCCTGAAAGGGTGGGTTCCGAGCATACGATTTTTTTTTAAATGTTTTACCGCATGGATTACGTCATGACTAAAAGATGTAAAAAAGAGAAAAGTGGTTCTAACGTTATTTAGCGAAATTAAAAATTTTCAAATATTTCACCGGCTGGCAAGGGTGGATGCCGAGCATACGATTTTTTAAAAAATTTTTTCCCGGATGGATTTCGTCATCACTAAAAGATGTAAAAAAGAAAAAAGTGGTTCTAACGTTATTTAGCGAAATGTGAAATGTTCAAAAATTTCAACGGCTGGCGAGGGTGAGTTCCGAGCATACGATTTTTTTTTAAATTTTTACCGGATGGATTTCGTCATCCCTAAACCATGTAAAAAAGAAAAAAGTCGTTCTAACGTTATTTAGCGAAATCAAAAATATTCAAACATTTCACCGGCCTGAAAGGGTGGGTTCCGAGCATACGATTTTTTTTTAAATGTTTTACCGCATGGATATCGTCATCACTAAAAGATGTAAAAAAGAAAAAAGTAGTTCTAACGTTATTTAGCGAAATGAGAAATTTTCAAAAATTTCACCGGCCGGCAAGGGTGGGTTCCGAGCATACGATTTTTTTATTTATTTTTTTACCGGATGGCTTTTGTCATCACTAAAAGATGTAAAAAAGAAAAAAAGTGGTTCTAACTTTATTTAGCGAAATGAGAAATGTTCAAAAATTTCACCAGCTGGCAAGGGTGGGTTCCGAGCATACGATTGTTATTTTAATTTTTTACCGGATGGATTTCGTCATCACTAGAAGATGTAAAAAAGAAAAAAAATGGTTCTAACGTTATTTAACGAAATGAGAAATTTTCAAACATTTCACCGGCCGGCAGGCGTGGGTTCCGAGCATTCAATTTTTTTTTTAACTTTTTTCCCGCATAGTTTTCGTCTTCACTAAAAGATGTAGACAAGAAAAAAGTGGTTCTAACGTTATTCAGCGATATCAGGAATTTTCAAATATTTCACCGGCCTGAAAGGGCGGGTTCCGAGCATACGATTTTTAAACAAAAATTTTCCCGGATGGATTTCGTCATCACTAAAAGATGTAAGAAAGAGAAAAGTGGTTCTAACGTTATTTAGCGAAATGAAAAATATTCAAAAATTTCACCGGCCTGAAAGGGTGGGTTCCGAGCATACGATTTTTTAAAAAAAATTTCCCGGATGCATTTCGTCATCACTAAAAGATGTAAAAAAGAAAAAAGTGGTTCTAACGTTATTTAGCGAAATGAGAAATATTCAAAAATTTCACCGGCTGGCAAGGGTGGGTTCCGAGCATACGATTTTTTTTAAATTTTTTCTCGGATGGATTTCGACATCACTAAAAGATGTAAAAAAGAAAAAAGTGGTTCTAACGTTATTCAGCGAAATGAGAAATATTCAAAAATTTCACCGGCTGGCAAGGGTGCGTTCCGAGCATTCAATTTTTTTTTAACTTTTTTCCCGGATGGTTTTCGTCATCACTAAAAGATGTAAAAAAGAAAAAAGTGGTTCTAACGTTATTTAGCGAAATGAGAAATTTTCAAAAATTTCACTGCCCTGAAAGGGTGTGTTCCGAGCATACGATTTTTTTAAACCTTCTTTCCCGCGTGGTTTTCGTCATCACTAAAAGATGTAATAAAGAAAAAAGTGGTTCTAACGTTATTTAACGAAATGAGAAATTTTTAAAAATTTTACCGGATGGCAAGGGTGGGTTCCGAGCATTCAATTTTTTTTAAACTTTTTTCCCGGATGGTTTTCGTCATCACTAAAAGATGTAAAAAAGAAAAAAGTGGTTCTAACTTTATTTAGCGTAATGAGAAATATTCAAAAATTTCACCGGCTGGCAAGGGTGGGTTTCGAGCATTCAATTTTTTTAAAACTTTTTTCCCGGATGGTTTTCGTCATCACTAAAAGATGTAAAAGAGAAAAAAGTGGTTCTAACGTTATTTAGCGAAATGAGAAATTTTCAAAAATTTCACTGGGCTGAAACGGTGGGTTACGAGCATACGATTTTTTTTAAACTTTTGCCCACATGGTTTTCGTCATCACTAAAAGATGTAACAAAGAAAAAAGTGGTTCTAACGTTATTAAGCGAAAGAGAAATTTTCAAAATTGTCACCGACCGGCAAGGGTGGGTTCCTAGCATACGATTTTTTTTAAATTTTTTTCCCGGATGGATTTCGTCATCATTAAAAGATGTAAAAAAGAAAAAAGTGGTTCTAACGTTATTTAGCGAAATGAAAAATTTTCAAACATTTCACCGACTGGCAAGGGTGGGTTCCGACCATACGATTTTTTTATTATTTTTTACCGGATGGTCTTCGTCATCACTAAAAGATGTAAAAATGAAAAAAGTGGTTCTAACGTTATTTAGCGAAATGAGAAATTTTCAAAAATTTCACCGGCTGGCAAGGGTGGGTTCCGAGCATACGATTTTTTTTTTATTTTTTCCCGGATGGATTTCGTCATCACTAAAAGATGTAAAAAAGAAAAAAGTGGTTCTAACGTTATTAAACGAAATGAGAAATTTTCAAAAATTTCACCGGCTGGCAAGGGTTGGTTCCGAACATACGATTTTTTTAAAATTTTTCCCGTATGGATTTCGTCATCACTAAAAGATGTAAAAAAAAAATTGGTTCTAACGTTATTTAGCGAAATGATAAATATTCAAAAATTTCACCGGCCTGAAATGATGGGTTCCGAGCATACGATTTTTTTTTTAGTTTTTTCCCGGATGGATTTCGTCATCACCAAAAGATGTAAAAAAGAAAAAAGTGGTTCTAACGTTATTTAGCGAAATGAAAAATATTCAAACATTTCACCGTCCTGAAAGGGTGGGTTCCGAGCATACGATTTTTTTAAAAATGTTTTACCGCATGGATTTCGTCATGACTAAAAGATGTAAAAAAGAAAAAAGTGGTTCTAACGTTATTTAGCGAAATGAGACATTTTCAAAAATTTCACCAGCCGGCAAGGGTCGGTTCCGAGCATACGATTTTTTTTTAAATTTTTACCCGGATGGATTTCTTCATCACTAAAACATGTAAGAAAGAAAAAAGTGGTTCTAACGTTATTTGTCAAAATGAGAAATTTTAAAAAATTTCATCGGCTGGCAAGGGTGGGTTCCGAGCATACGAGTTTTTTTATTTATTTTTTTACCGGATGGCTTTCGTCATCACTAAAATATGTAAAAAAGAAAAAAAGTGGTTCTAACGTTATTTAGCGAAATGAGAAATGTTCAAAAATTTCACCAGCTGGCAAGGGTGGGTGCCGAGCATACGATTTTTATTCTAATTTTTTACCGGATTGATTTCGTCATCACTAGAAGATGTAAAAAAGAAAAGAAATGGTTCTAACGCTATTTAACGAAATGAGAAATTTTCAAACATTTCACCGACCGGCAAGGGTGGGTTCCGAGCATTCAATTTTTTTAAAACTTTTTTCCCGGATAGTTTTCGTCTTCACTAAAAGATGTAGAAAAGACAAAAGTGCTTCTAACGTTATTTAGCGATATCAGGAATATTCAAATATTTCACCGGCCTGAAAGGGCGGGTTCCGAGCATACGATTTTTAAACAAAAATTTTCCCGGATGGATTTCGTCATCACTAAAAGATGTAAACAAGAGAAAAGTGGTTCTAACGTTATTTAGCGAAATGAAAAATATTCAAAACTTTCACCGGCCTGAAAGGGTGGGTTCCGAGCATACGATTTTTTTTTTTAAATTTCCCGGATGGATTTTGTCATCACTAAAAGATGTAAAAAAGAAAAAAGTGGTTCTAACGTTATTTAGCGAAATGAGAAATATTCAAAAATTTCACCAGCTGGCAAGGGTGGGTTCCGAGCATTCAATTTTTTAAAAACTTTTTTCCCGGATGGTTTTCGTCATCACTAAAAGATGTAAAAAAGAAAAAAGTGGTTCTAACGTTATTTAGCGAAATGAGAAATATTCAAAAATTTCACCGGCTGGCAAGGGTGGGTCCGAGCATACGATTTTTTAAAAATATTTTCCCGGATGGATTTCGACATCACTAAAATATGTAAATAAGAAAAAAGTGGTTCTAGCGTTATTTAGCGAAAACAGAAATATTCAAAAATTTCACCGGCTGGCAAGGGTGCGTTCCGAGCAATCAAGTTTTTTTTAACTTTTTTCCCGGATGGTTTTCGTCATCACTAAAAGATGTAAAAAAGAAAAAAGTGGTTTTAACGTTATTTATCGAAATGAAAAATTTTCAAAAATTTCACTGGCCTGAAAGGGTGTGTTCCGAGCATACGATTTTTTTTAACCTTTTTTCCCGCGTGGTTTTCGTCATCACTAAAAGATGTAATAAAGAAAAAAGTGTTTCTAACGTTATTTAACGAAATGAGAAATATTCAAAAATTTCACCGGCTGGCAACGGTGGGTTTCGAGCATTCAATTTTTTTAAAACTTTTTTCCCGGATGGTTTTCGTCATCACTAAAAGATGTAAAAGAGAAAAAAGTGGTTCTAACGTTATTTAGCGAAATGAGAAATTTTCAAAAATTTCACTGGGCTGAAACGGTGGGTTACGAGCATACGATTTTTTTTAAAGTTTTGCCCACGCGGTTTTCGTCATCACTAAAAGATGTAAAAAAGAAAAAAGTGGTTCTAACGTTATTAAGCGAAATGAGAAATTTTCAGAATTGTCACCGACCGGCAAGGGTGGGTTCCTAGCATACGATTTTTTTTAAATTTTTTCCCGGATGGCTTTCGTCATTATTAAAAGATGTAAAAAAGAAAAAAGTGGTTCTAACGTTATTTAGCGAAATGAAAAATTTTCAAATATTTCACCGGCAGGCAAGGGTGGATGCCGTGCATACGATTTTTTTTAAATTTTTTTCCGGGATGGATTTCGTCATCACTAAAAGATGTAAAAAAGAAAAAAGTGTTTCTAACGTGATTTAGCGAAATGTGAAATGTTCAAAAATTTCAACGGCTGGCGAGGGTGGGTTCCGAGCATACGATTTTTTTTTAAATTTTTACCGCATGGATTTCGTCATCACTAAACGATGTAAAAAAGAAAAAATTCGTTCTAACGTTATTTAGCGAAATGAAAAATATTCAAAAATTTCATCGGCCTGAAAGGGTGGGTTCGGAGCATACGATTTTTTTAAAAGTTTTTCCCGGATGGATTTCGTCATCACTAAAAGATGTAAAAAAGAAAAAAAGTGGTTCTAACGTTATTTAGCGAAATGAAAAATATTCAAAAATTTCATCGGCCTGAAAGGATGGGTTCGGAGCATACGATTTTTTTAAAAGTTTTTCCCGGATGGATTTCGTCATCAGTAAAAGATGTAAAAAAAGAAAAAAGTGGTTCTAACGTTCTTTAGCGAAATGAGAAATTTTCAAAAATTTCACCGGCTGGCAAGGGTTGGTTCCGAGCATACGATTTTTTTTAAAATTTTTCCCGGGTGGATTTCGTCATCACTAAAAGATGTAAAAAAGAAAAAAGTGGTTCTAACGTTATTTAGCGAAATGAAAAATATTCAAAAATTTTACCGGCCTGAAAAGGTGGGTTCCGAGCATACGATTTTTTTAAAGTTTTTTCCCGGATGGATTTCGTCATCACTAAAAGATGTAAAAAAGAAAAAAGTGATTCTAACGTTATTTAGTGAAATGAAAAATATTCAAACATTTCACCGTCCTGAAAGTGTGGGTTCCGAGCATACGATTTTTTTTTAAATGTTTTACCGCATGGATTTCGTTATCACTAAATGATGTAAAAAAGAGAAAAGTGGTTCTAACGTTATTAAGCGAAATGAGAAATTTTCAAAATTGTCACCGACCGCCAAGGGTGGGTTCCTAGCATACGATTTTTTTAAATTTTTTTTCCCGGATGGATTTCGTCATCATTAAAAGATGTAAAAAAGAAAATAGTGGTTCTAACGTTATTTAGCGAAATGAAAAATTTTCAAATATTTTACCGGCCGGCAAGGGTGGATGCCGAGCATACGATTTTTTTTAAATTTTTTTCCCGGATGGATTTCGTCATCACTAAAAGATGTAAGAAAGAAAAAAGTGTTTCTAACGTTATTTAACGAAATGTGAAATGTTCAAAAATTTCAACCGCTGGCGAGGGTGGGTTCCGAGCATACGATTTTTTTTTTAATTTTTACCGGATGGATTTCGTCATCACTAAACGATGTAAAAAAGAAAAAAGTCGTTCTAACGTTATTTAGCGAAATGAAAAATATTCAAACATTTCACCGGCCTGAAAGGGTGGATTCCGAGCATACGATTTTTTTTTAAATTTTTTACCGCATGGATTTCGTCATCCCTAAAAGATGTAAAAAAGAAAAATGTGGTTCTAACGTTATTTAGCGAAATGAGAAATTTTCAAACATTTCACTGGCCTGAAAGGGTGGGTTCCGAGGATACGATTTTTTTTAAACTTTTTTCCCGCGTGGTTTTCGTTATCACTAAAAGATGTAATAAAGAAAAAAGTGGTTCTAACGTTATTTAACGAAATGAGAAATTTTCAAAAATTTCACTGGCCGGCAAGGGTGGATTCCGAGCATACGATTTTTTAAAACTTTTTCCCGGATGGATTTCAGCATCACTAAAAGATGTAAAAAAGAAAAAAGTGGTTCTACCGTTATTTAGCGAAATGAAAAAATTTCCAAAAATTTCACGAGCTGGCAAGGGTGGGTTCCGAGCATACGATTTTTTTTTAATTTTTTACCGGATGGATATCGTCATCACTAAAAGATGTAAAAAAGAAAAAAGTGGTAATAACGTTATTAGCGAAATGAGAAATTTTCAAAAATTTCACCGGCTGGCAAGGGTGGGTTCCGAGCATACGATTTTTTTTTTAAATTTTTCCCGCATGGATTTCGTCATCACTAAAAGATGAAAGAAAGAAAAAAGTGGTTCTAACGTTATTTAGCGAAATGCGAATTTTTAAAAAATTTCATCGGCTGGCAAGGGTTGGTTCCGAGCATACGATTTTTTAAAAAATTTTACCGGATGGATTTAGTCATCACTGAAAGATGTAAAAAAGAAAAAAGTGGTTCTAACGTTATTTAGGGAAATGAGAAATTTTTAAAAATTTCACCGGCCTGACAGGGTGGTTCCGAGCATTCGATTTTTTTAAAACTTTTTTCCCGGATGGTTTCGGTCATCACAAAAAGATGTAAAAAAGAAAAAAAGTTCTAACGTGATTTAGCAAAATGAGAAATATTCAAAAATTTCACCGGCTGGCAAGGGTGGGTTCCGAGCATACGATTTTTTTTTAAATTTTTCCCGGATGGATTTCGTCATCACTAAAAGATGTAAAAAAGAAAAAAGTGGTTCTAACGTTATTTAGCGAAATGAAAAATATTCAAACATTTCACCGGCCTGAAAAGGTGGGTTCCGAGCTTACGATTTTTTTTAAGCATTTCCTGTATGGATTTCGTCATCACTAAAAGATGTAAAAAAGAAAAAAGTGGTTCTAATGTTATTTATCGAAATGAAAAATAATCAAACATTTCACCGGCCTGAAAGCGTGGGTTCCGAGCATACGACTTTTTTAAAAGTTTTTTCCTGGATGGATTTCGTCATCACTAAAAGATGTAAAAAAGAAAAAAGTGGTTCTAACGTTATTAAGCGAAATGAGAAAGTTTCAAAATTGTCACCGACCAGCAAGGGTGGGTTCCTAGCATACGATTTTTTTTAAAATTTTTTCCCGGATGGATTTCGTCATCATTAAAAGATGTAAAAAAGAAAAAAGTGGTTCTACCGTTATTTAGCGAAATGAAAAATTTTCAAATATTTCACCGGCTGGCAAGGGTGGGTGCCGAGCATACGATTTTTTTTTTTCCCGGATGGATTTCGTCATCACTAAAAGATGTAAAAAAGAAAAAAGTGGTTCTAACGTTATTTAGCGAAATGAAAAATATTCAAAAATTTCATCGGCCTGAAAGGGTGGGTTCCGAACATACGATTTTTTTAAAAGTTTTTCCCGGATGGATTTCGTCATCACTAAAAGATGTAAAAAAGAAAAACGTGGTTATATCGTTATTAGCGAAATGAGAAATTTTCAAAAATTTCACCGGCTGGCAAGGGAGGGTTCCGAGGATACGATATTTTTTTAAATTTTTTCCCGGATTGATTTCGTCATCACTAAAAGATGTAAAAAAGGAAAAAGTGGTTCTAACGTTATTTAGCGAAATGAGAAATTTTCAAAAATTTCACCGACTGGCAAGGGTGGGTTCCGAGCATACGATTTTTTTTAAATTTTTTACCGGATGGACTTCGTCATCACCAAAAGATGTAAAAAAGAAAAAAGTGGTTCTAACGTTATTTAGCGAAATGAAAAATATTCAAACATTTCACCGTCCTGAAAGGGTGGGTTCCGAGCATACGATTTTTTTTTAAATGTTTTACCGCATGGATTTCGTCATCACTAAAAGATGTAAAAAAGAAAAAAGTGGTTCTAACGTTATTTAGCGAAATGAGAAATTTTCAAAAATTTCACCGGCCGGCAAGGGTCGGTTCCGAGCATACGATTTTTTTTTTAATTTTTACCCGGATGGATTTCTTCATCACTAAAACATGTAAGAAAGAAAACAGTGGTTCTAACGATATTTAGCGAAATGAGAAATTTTAAAAAATTTCATCGGCTGGCAAGGGTGGGTTCCGATCATACGATTTTTTTATTTATTTTTTTACCGGATGGTTTTCGTCATCACTAAAATATGTAAAAAAGAAAAAAAGTGGTTCTAACGTTATTTAGCGAAATGAGAAATGTTCAAAAATTTCACCAGCTGGCAAGGGTGGGTTCCGAGCATACGATTTTTATTCTAATTTTTTACCGGATGGATTTCGTCATCACTAGAAGATGTAAAAAAGAAAAAAAATGGTTCTAACGTTATTTAACGAAATGAGAAATTTTCAAACATTTCACCGGCCGGCAAGGGTGGGTTCCGAGCATTCAATTTTTTTAAAACTTTTTTCCCCGGATAGTTTTCGTCTTCACTAAAAGATGTAAAAAAGAAAAAAGTGGATCTAACGTTATTTAGCGATATCAGGAATTTTCAAATATTTCACCGGCCTGAAAGGGCGGGTTCCGAGCATACGATTTTTAAACAAAAATTTTCCCGGATGGATTTCGTCATCACTAAAAGATGTAAAAAAGAGAAAAGTGGTTCTAACGTTATTTAGCGAAATGAAAAATATTCAAAAATTTCACCGGCCTGAAAGGGTGGGTTCCGAGCATACGATTTAAAAAAAAAAATTTCCCGGATGGATTTCGTCATCACTAAAAGATGTAAAAAAGAAAAAAGTGGTTCTAACGTTATTTAGCGAAATGAGAAATATTCAAAAATTTCACCAGCTGGCAAGGGTGTGTTCCGAGCATTCAATTTTTTAAAAACTTTTTTCCCGGATGGTTTTCGTCCCCACTAAAAGATGTAAAAAAGAAAAAACTGGTTCTAACGTTATTTAGCGAAATGAGAAATATTCAAAAATTTCACCCGCTGGCAAGGGTGGGTTCCGAGCATACGATTTTTTTAAAAATTTTTACCGGATGGACTTCGTCATCACTAAAAGATGTAAAAAAGAAAAAAGTGGTTCTAACGTTATTTAGCGAAATGAGAAATTTTCAAAAATTTCACTGGCCTGAAAGGGCGGGTTCCGAACATACGATTTTTTTAAAACTTTTTTCCCGCGTGGTTTTCGTCATCACTAAACGATGTAATAAAGAAAAAAAGTGGTTCTAACGTTATTCAACGAAATGAGAAATTTTCAAAAATTTCACCGGCTGGCAAGGGTGGGTTCCGAGCATTCAATTTTTTAAAAACTTTTTTCCCGGATGGTTTTCGTCATCACTAAAAGATGTAAAAAAGAAAAAAGTGGTTCTAACGTTATTTAGCAAAATGAGAAATGTTCAAAAATTTCACCGGCTGGCAAGGGTGGGTTCCGAGCATTCAATTTTTTAAAAACTTTTTTCCCCGATGGTTTTCGTCATCTCTAAAAGATGTAAAAAAGAAAAAAGTGGTTCTAACGTTCTTTAGTGAAATGAGAAATATTCAAACATTTCACCGGCTGGCAAGGGTGGGTTTCGAGCATTCAATTTTTTTTTAACTTTTTTCCCGGATGGTTTGCGTCATCACTAAAAGATGGAAAAGAGAAAAAAGTGGTTCTCACGTTATTTAGCGAAAAGAGAAATTTTCTAAAATTTCACTGGGCTGAAACGGTGGGTTACGAGCATACGATTTTTTTAAAACTTTTGCCCACGTGATTTTCATCATCACTAAAAGATGTAATAAAGAAAAAAGTGGTTCTAACATTATTTAACGAAATGAGAAATTTTCAAAAATTTCACCGGCCGGCAAGGGTGGGTTCCGAGCATACGATTTTTTAAACAAATTTCCCGGGTGTATTTCGGCATCACTAAAACATGTAAGAAAGAAAAAAGTGGTTCTAACGTTATTTAGCGAAATGAGAAATTTTAAAAAATTTCATCGGCTGGCAAGGGTGGGTTCCGAGCATTCAATTTTTTAAAAACTTTTTTCCCGGATGGTTTTCGTCATCACTAAAAGATGTAAAAAAGAAAAAAGTGGTTCTAACGTTATTTAGCGAAATGAAAAATATTCAAAAATTTCACCGGCCTGAAAGGGTGGGTTCCGAGCATACGATTTTTTTTACAGTTTTTCCCGGATGGATTTCGTCATCACTAAAAGATGTAAAAAAGAAAAAAGTGGTTCTAACGTTATTAAGCGAAATGAGAAATTTTCAAAATTGTCACCGACCGGCAAGGGTGGGTTCCTAGCTTACGATTTTTTTTTAAATTTTTTCCCGGATGGATTTCGTCATCATTAAAAGATGTAAAAAAGAAAAAAGTGGTTCTAACGTTATTTAGCGAAATGAAAAATTTTCAAATATTTCACCGGCTGGCAAGGGAACGTGCCGAGCATACGATTTTTTAAAAAAAAATTTCCCGGATGGATTTCGTCATCACTAAAAGATGTGAAAAAGAAAAAAGCGGTTCTAACGTTATTTAGCGAAATGTGAAATGTTCAAAAATTTCACCGGCTGGCGAGGGTGGGTTCCGGGCATACGATTTTTCTTTAAATGTTTTATCGCATGGATTTCGTCATCACTAAAAGATGTAAAAAAGAAAAAAGTGGTTCTAACGTTATTTAGCGAAATGAGAAATTTTCAAAAATTTCACTGGCCTGAAAGGGTGGGTTCCGAACATACGATTTTTTTTAAACTTTTTTCCCGCGTGGTTTTCGTCATCACTAAACGATGTAATAAAGAAAAAAAGTGGTTCTAACGTTATTTAACGAAATGAGAAATTTTCAAAAATTTCACCGGCTGGCAAGGGTGGGTTCCGAGCATTCAATTTTTTAAAAACTTTTTTCCCGGATGGTTTTCGTCATCTCTAAAAGATGTAAAAAAGAAAAAAGTTGTTCTAACGTTATTTAGTGAAATGAGAAATATTCAAACATTTCACCGGCTGGCAAGGGTGGGTTTCGAGCATTCAATTTTTTTTAAACTTTTTTCCCGGATGGTTTGCGTCATCACTAAAAGATGTAAAAGAGAAAAAAGTGGTTCTCACGTTATTTAGAGAAAAGAGAAATTTTCAAAAATTTCACTGGGCTGAAACGGTGGGTTACGAGCATACGATTTTTTTAAAACTTTTGCCCACGTGAGTTTCGTCATCACTAAAAGATGTAATAAAGAAAAAAGTGGTTCTAACATTATTTAACGAAATGAGAAATTTTCAAAAATTTCACCGGCCGGCAAGGGTGGGTTCCGAGCATACGATTTTTTAAAAAAAATTCCCGGGTGTATTTCGGCATCACTAAAACATGTAAGAAAGAAAAAAGTGGTTCTAACGTTATTTAGCGAAATGAGAAATTTTAAAAAATTTCATCGGCTGGCAAGGGTGGGTTCCGAGCATTCAATTTTTTAAAAACTTTTTTCCCGGATGGTTTTCGTCATCACTAAACGATGTAAATAAGAAAAAAGTGGTTCTAACGTTATTTAGTGAAATGAGAAATATTCAAACATTTTACCGGCTGGCAAGGGTGGGTTTCGAGCATTCAATTTTTTTTAAACTTTTTTCCCGGATGGTTTGCGTCATCACTAAAAGATGTAAAAGAGAAAAAAGTGGTTCTCACGTTATTTAGCGAAATGAGAAATTTTAAAACATTTCATCGGCTGGCAAGGGTGGGTTCCGAGCATACGATTTTTTTATTTATTTTTTTTACCGGATCGATTTCGCCATCACTAAAAGATGTACAAAAGAAAAAAAGAGGTTCTAACGTTATTTAACGAAATGAGAAATGTTCTAAAATTTCACCAGCTGGCAAGGGTGGGTTCCGAGCTTACGATTTTTATTCTAATTTTTTACCGGATGGATTTCGTCATCACTAGAAGATGTAAAAAAGAAAAAAATGGTTCTAACGTTATTTAACGAAATGAGAAATTTTCAAAGATTTCACCGGCCGGCAAGGGTGGATTCCGAGCATTCGGTTATTTTAAAACTTTTTTCCCGGATGGTTTTCGTCTTCACTAAAAGATGTAAAAAAGAAAAAAGTGGTTCTAACGTTATTTAGCGATATGAGGAATTTTCAAATATTTCACCGGCCTGAAAGGGCGGGTTCCGAGGATACGACTTTTTAAACAAAAATTTTCCCGGATGGATTTCGTCATCACTAAAAAATGTAGAAAAGAGAAAAGTGGTTCTAACGTTATTTAGCGAAATGAAAAATATTCAAAAATTTCACCGGCTTGAAAGGGTGGGTTCCGAGCATACGATTTTTTAAAAAATTTTACCGGATGGATTTAGTCATCACTGAAAGATGTAAAAAAGAAAAAAGTGGTTCTAACGTTATTTAGCGAAATGAGAAATTTTTAAAAATTTCACCGGCCTGACAGGGTGGTTCCGAGCATTCGATTTTTTTTAAACTTTTTTCCCGGATGGTGTCGGTCATCACAAAAAGATGTAAAAAAGAAAAAAAGTTCTAACGTGATTTAGCGAAATGAGAAATATTCAAAAATTTCACCGGCTGGCAAGGGTGGGTTCCGAGCATACGATTTTTTTTTTAATTTTTCCCGGATGGATTTCGTCATCACTAAAAGATGTAAAAAAGAAAAAAGTGGTTCTAACGTTATTTAGCGAAATGAACAATATTCAAACATTTCACCGGCCTGAAATGGTGGGTTCCGAGCTTACGATTTTTTTTAAGCATTTCCTGTATGGATTTCGTCATCACTAAAAGATGTAAAAAAGAAAAAAGTGGTTCTAATGTTATTTATCGAAATGAAAAATAATCAAACATTTCACCGGCCTGAAAGGGTGGGTTCCGAGCATACGACTTTTTTAAAAGTTTTTTCCCGGATGGATTTCGTCATCACTAAAAGATGTAAAAAAGAAAAAAGTGGTTCTAACGTTATTAAGCGAAATGAGAAATTTTCAAAATTGTCACCGACCAGCAAGGGTGGGTTCCTAGCATACGATTTTTTTTTAAATTTTTTCCCGGATGGATTTCGTCATCATTAAAAGATGTAAAAAAGAAAAAAGTGGTTCTACCGTTATTTAGCGAAATGAAAAATTTTCAAATATTTCACCGGCTGGCAAGGGTGGGTGCCGAGCATACGATTTTTTTAAAACTTTTTTCCCGCGTGGTTTTCGTCATCACTAAAAGATGTAATAAAGAAAAAAGTGGTTCTAACGTCATTTAACGAAATGAGAAATTTTCAAATATTTCACCGGCCGGCAAGGGTGGATTCCGAGCAAACGATTTTTTAAAACTTTTTCCCGGATGGATTTCGGCATCACTAAAAGATGTAAAAAAGAAAAAAGTGGTTCTAACGTTATTTAGCGAAATGAAAAAATTTCCAAAAATTTCACCAGCTGGCAAGTGTGAGTTCTGAGCATACGATTTTTTTTAATTTTTTACCGGATGGATATCGTCATCAATAAAAGATGTAAAAAAGAAAAAAAGTGGTTCTAACGTTATTAAACGAAATGAGAAATTTTCAAATATTTCACCGACTGGCAAGGGTGGGTTCCGAGCATACGATTTTTTTTTAAATTTTTTACCGGATGGATTTCGTCATCACTAAAAGATGTAAAAATGAAAAAAGTGGTTCTAACGTTATTTAGCGAAATGAGAAATTTTCAAAATTTCACCGGCTGGCAAGGGTGGGTTCCGAGCATACAATTTTTTTTTAAATTTTTTCCCGGATGGATTTCGCCATCACTAAAAGATGTAAAAAAGAAAAAAGTGGTTCTAACGTTCTTTAGCGAAATGAGAAATTTTCAAAAATTTCACCGGCTGGCAAGGGTTGGTTCCGAGCATACGATTTTTTTTTAAATTTTTCCCGGATGGATTTCGTCATCACTAAAAGATGTAAAAAAGAAAAAAAGTGGTTCTAACGTTATTTAGCGAAATCACAAATATTCAAACATTTCACCGGCCTGAAAGGGTGGGTTCCGAGCATACGATTTTTTTTTAAATTTTTTACCGCATGGATTTCGTCATCACTAAAAGATGTAAAAAAGAGAAAAGTGGTTCTAACGTTATTAAGCGAAATGAGAAATTTTCAAAATTGTCACCGACCGCCAAGGGTGGGTTCCTAGCATACGATTTTTTTTTAAATTTTTCCCCGGATGGATTTCGTCATCATTAAAAGATGTAAAAAAGAAAAAAGTCGTTCTAACGTTATTTAGCCAAATGAGAAATTTTCAAAAATTTCACCGGCCGGCAAGGGTGGGTTCCGAGCATACGATTTTTTAAAACTTTTTACCGGATGGTTTTCGTCATCACTAAAAGATTTAAAAAAGAAACAGTGGTTCTAACGTTATTTAGCGAAAAGAGAAATTTTCAAAAATTTCACTGGCCTGAAAGGGTGGGTTCCGAGCATACGATTTTTTTTTAACTTTTTTCCCGCGTGGTTTTCGTCATCACTAAAAGATGTAATAAAAAAAAGTGGTTCTAACGTTATTTAACGAAGTGAGAAATTTTCAAAAATTTCACCGGCCGGCAAGGGTGGATCCCGAGCAAACGATTTTTTAAAACTTTTTCCCGGATGGATTTCGGCATCACTAAAAGATGTCAAAAAGAAAAAAGTGGTTCTAACGTTATTTAGCGAAATGAAAAAATTTCCAAAAATTTCACCAGCTGGCAAGGGAGGGTTCCGAGCATACGATTTTTTTTAAATTTTTTACCGGATGGATATCGTCATCAATAAAAGATGTAAAAAAGAAAAAAAGTGGTTCTAACGTTATTTAACGAAATGAGAAATTTTCAAAAATTTCACCGACTGGCAAGGGTGGGTTCCGAGCATACGATTTTTTTTTAAATTTTTTACCGGATGGATTTCGTCATAACTAAAAGATGTAAAAATGAAAAAAGTGGTTCTAACGTTATTTAGCGAAATGAGAAATTTTCAAAATTTCACCGGCTGGCAAAGGTTGGTTCCGAGCATACGATTTTTTTAAAAGTTTTTTCCCGCATGGATTTCGTCATCACTAAAAGATGTAAAAAAGAAAAAAGTGGTTCTAACGTTATTTAGCGAAATGAAAAATATTCAAACATTTCACCGTCCTGAAAGGGTGGGTTCCGAGCATACGATTTTTTTTTAAATGTTTTACCGCATGGATTACGTCATGACTAAAAGATGTAAAAAAGAGAAAAGTGGTTCTAACGTTATTTAGCGAAATTAAAAATTTTCAAATATTTCACCGGCTGGCAAGGGTGGATGCCGAGCATACGATTTTTTAAAAAATTTTTTCCCGCATGGATTTCGTCATCACTAAAAGATGTAAAAAAGAAAAAAGTGGTTCTAACGTTATTTAGCGAAATGTGAAATGTTCAAAAATTTCAACGGCTGGCGAGGGTGAGTTCCGAGCATACGATTTTTTTTTAAATTTTTACCGGATGGATTTCGTCATCCCTAAACCATGTAAAAAAGAAAAAAGTCGTTCTAACGTTATTTAGCGAAATCAAAAATATTCAAACATTTCACCGGCCTGAAAGGGTGGGTTCCGAGCATACGATTTTTTTTTAAATGTTTTACCGCATGGATATCGTCATCACTAAAAGATGTAAAAAAGAAAAAAGTAGTTCTAACGTTATTTAGCGAAATGAGAAATTTTCAAAAATTTCACCGGCCGGCAAGGGTGGGTTCCGAGCATACGATTTTTTTATTTATTTTTTTACCGGATGGCTTTTGTCATCACTAAAAGGTGTAAAAAAGAAAAAAAGTGGTTCTAACTTTATTTAGCGAAATGAGAAATGTTCAAAAATTTCACCAGCTGGCAAGGGTGGGTTCCGAGCATACGATTGTTATTTTAATTTTTTACCGGATGGATTTCGTCATCACTAGAAGATGTAAAAAAGAAAAAAAAATGGTTCTAACGTTATTTAACGAAATGAGAAATTTTCAAACATTTCACCGGCCGGCAGGCGTGGGTTCCGAGCATTCAATTTTTTTTTAACTTTTTTCCCGCATAGTTTTCGTCTTCACTAAAAGATGTAGACAAGAAAAAAGTGGTTCTAACGTTATTTAGCGATATCAGGAATTTTCAAATATTTCACCGGCCTGAAAGGGCGGGTTCCGAGCATACGATTTTTAAACAAAAATTTTCCCGGATGGATTTCGTCATCACTAAAAGATGTAACAAAGAGAAAAGGGGTTCTAACGTTATTTAGCGAAATGAAAAATATTCAAAAATTTCACCGGCCTGAAAGGGTGGGTTCCGAGCATACGATTTTTTAAAAAAAAATTCCCGGATGGATTTCGTCATCACTAAAAGATGTAAAAAAGAAAAAAACTGGTTCTAACGTTATTTAGCGAAATGAGAAATATTCAAAAATTTCACCAGCTGGCAAGGGTGGGTTCCGAGCATTCAATTTTTTAAAAACTTTTTTCCCGGATGGTTTTCGTCATCACTAAAAGATGTAAAAAAGAAAAAAGTGGTTCTAACGTTATTTAGCGAAATGAGAAATATTCAAAAATTTCACCGGCTGGCAAGGGTGGGTTCCGAGCATACGATTTTTTTTAAATTTTTTCTCGGATGGATTTCGACATCACTAAAAGATGTAAAAAAGAAAAAAGTGGTTCTAACGTTATTCAGCGAAATGAGAAATATTCAAAAATTTCACCGGCTGGCAAGGGTGCGTTCCGAGCATTCAATTTTTTTTTAACTTTTTTCCCGGATGGTTTTCGTCATCACTAAAAGATGTAAAAAAGAAAAAAGTGGTTCTAACGTTATTTAGCGAAATGAGAAATTTTCAAAAATTTCACTGCCCTGAAAGGGTGTGTTCCGAGCATACGATTTTTTTAAACCTTCTTTCCCGCGTGGTTTTCGTCATCACTAAAAGATGTAATAAAGAAAAAAGTGGTTCTAACGTTATTTAACGAAATGAGAAATTTTCAAAAATTTTACCGGATGGCAAGGGTGGGTTCCGAGCATTCAATTTTTTAAAAACTTTTTTCCCGGATGGTTTTCGTCATCACTAAAAGATGTAAAAAAGAAAAAAGTGGTTCTAACTTTATTTAGCGTAATGAGAAATATTCAAAAATTTCACCGGCTGGCAAGGGTGGGTTTCGAGCATTCAATTTTTTTAAAACTTTTTTCCCGGATGGTTTTCGTCATCACTAAAAGATGTAAAAGAGAAAAAAGTGGTTCTAACGTTATTTAGCGAAATGAGAAATTTTCAAAAATTTCACTGGGCTGAAACGGTGGGTTACGAGCATACGATTTTTTTTAAACTTTTGCCCACATGGTTTTCGTCATCACTAAAAGATGTAACAAAGAAAAAAGTGGTTCTAACGTTATTAAGCGAAAGAGAAATTTTCAAAATTGTCACCGACCGGCAAGGGTGGGTTCCTAGCATACGATTTTTTTTAAATTTTTTTCCCGGATGGATTTCGTCATCATTAAAAGATGTAAAAAAGAAAAAAGTGGTTCTAACGTTATTTAGCGAAATGAAAAATTTTCAAACATTTCACCGACTGGCAAGGGTGGGTTCCGACCATACGATTTTTTTATTATTTTTTACCGGATGGTCTTCGTCATCACTAAAAGATGTAAAAATGAAAAAAGTGGTTCTAACGTTATTTAGCGAAATGAGAAATTTTCAAAAATTTCACCGGCTGGCAAGGGTGGGTTCCGAGCATACGATTTTTTTTTTATTTTTTCCCGGATGGATTTCGTCATCACTAAAAGATGTAAAAAAGAAAAAAGTGGTTCTAACGTTATTAAACGAAATGAGAAATTTTCAAAAATTTCACCGGCTGGCAAGGGTTGGTTCCGAGCATACGATTTTTTTAAAATTTTTCCCGTATGGATTTCGTCATCACTAAAAGATGTAAAAAAAAAATTGGTTCTAACGTTATTTAGCGAAATGATAAATATTCAAAAATTTCACCGGCCTGAAATGATGGGTTCCGAGCATACGATTTTTTTTTTAGTTTTTTCCCGGATGGATTTCGTCATCACCAAAAGATGTAAAAAAGAAAAAAGTGGTTCTAACGTTATTTAGCGAAATGAAAAATATTCAAACATTTCACCGTCCTGAAAGGGTGGGTTCCGAGCATACGATTTTTTTAAAAATGTTTTACCGCATGGATTTCGTCATGACTAAAAGATGTATAAAAGAAAAAAGTGGTTCTAACGTTATTTAGCGAAATGAGACATTTTCAAAAATTTCACCAGCCGGCAAGGGTCGGTTCCGAGCATACGATTTTTTTTTTAATTTTTACCCGGATGGATTTCTTCATCACTAAAACATGTAAGAAAGAAAAAAGTGGTTCTAACGTTATTTGTCAAAATGAGAAATTTTAAAAAATTTCATCGGCTGGCAAGGGTGGGTTCCGAGCATACGAGTTTTTTTATTTATTTTTTTACCGGATGGCTTTCGTCATCACTAAAATATGTAAAAAAGAAAAAAAGTGGTTCTAACGTTATTTAGCGAAATGAGAAATGTTCAAAAATTTCACCAGCTGGCAAGGGTGGATGCCGAGCATACGATTTTTATTCTAATTTTTTACCGGATGGATTTCGTCATCACTAGAAGATGTAAAAAAGAAAAGAAATGGTTCTAACGCTATTTAACGAAATGAGAAATTTTCAAACATTTCACCGACCGGCAAGGGTGGGTTCCGAGCATTCAATTTTTTTTAAACTTTTTTCCCGGATAGTTTTCGTCTTCACTAAAAGATGTAGAAAAGAAAAAAGTGCTTCTAACGTTATTTAGCGATATCAGGAATATTCAAATATTTCACCGGCCTGAAAGGGCGGGTTCCGAGCATACGATTTTTAAACAAAAATTTTCCCGGATGGATTTCGTCATCACTAAAAGATGTAAAAAAGAGAAAAGTGGTTCTAACGTTATTTAGCGAAATGAAAAATATTCAAAACTTTCACCGGCCTGAAAGGGTGGGTTCCGAGCATACGATTTTTTTTTTTTAATTTCCCGGATGGATTTTGTCATCACTAAAAGATGTAAAAAAGAAAAAAGTGGTTCTAACGTTATTTAGCGAAATGAGAAATATTCAAAAATTTCACCAGCTGGCAAGGGTGGGTTCCGAGCATTCAATTTTTTAAAAACTTTTTTCCCGGATGGTTTTCGTCATCACTAAAAGATGTAAAAAAGAAAAAAGTGGTTCTAACGTTATTTAGCGAAATGAGAAATATTCAAAAATTTCACCGGCTGGCAAGGGTGGGTCCGAGCATACGATTTTTTAAAAATATTTTCCCGGATGGATTTCGACATCACTAAAATATGTAAATAAGAAAAAAGTGGTTCTAGCGTTATTTAGCGAAAACAGAAATATTCAAAAATTTCACCGGCTGGCAAGGGTGCGTTCCGAGCAATCAAGTTTTTTTTAACTTTTTTCCCGGATGGTTTTCGTCATCACTAAAAGATGTAAAAAAGAAAAAAGTGGTTTTAACGTTATTTAGCGAAATGAAAAATTTTCAAAAATTTCACTGGCCTGAAAGGGTGTGTTCCGAGCATACGATTTTTTTTAACCTTTTTTCCCGCGTGGTTTTCGTCATCACTAAAAGATGTAATAAAGAAAAAAGTGTTTCTAACGTTATTTAACGAAATGAGAAATATTCAAAAATTTCACCGGCTGGCAACGGTGGGTTTCGAGCATTCAATTTTTTTAAAACTTTTTTCCCGGATGGTTTTCGTCATCACTAAAAGATGTAAAAGAGAAAAAAGTGGTTCTAACGTTATTTAGCGAAATGAGAAATTTTCAAAAATTTCACTGGGCTGAAACGGTGGGTTACGAGCATACGATTTTTTTTAAACTTTTGCCCACGCGGTTTTCGTCATCACTAAAAGATGTAAAAAAGAAAAAAGTGGTTCTAACGTTATTAAGCGAAATGAGAAATTTTCAGAATTGTCACCGACCGGCAAGGGTGGGTTCCTAGCATACGATTTTTTTTAAATTTTTTCCCGGATGGCTTTCGTCATTATTAAAAGATGTAAAAAAGAAAAAAGTGGTTCTAACGTTATTTAGCGAAATGAAAAATTTTCAAATATTTCACCGGCAGGCAAGGGTGGATGCCGTGCATACGATTTTTTTTAAATTTTTTTCCGGGATGGATTTCGTCATCACTAAAAGATGTAAAAAAGAAAAAAGTGTTTCTAACGTGATTTAGCGAAATGTGAAATGTTCAAAAATTTCAACGGCTGGCGAGGGTGGGTTCCGAGCATACGATTTTTTTTTAAATTTTTACCGCATGGATTTCGTCATCACTAAACGATGTAAAAAAGAAAAAATTCGTTCTAACGTTATTTAGCGAAATGAAAAATATTCAAAAATTTCATCGGCCTGAAAGGGTGGGTTCGGAGCATACGATTTTTTTAAAAGTTTTTCCCGGATGGATTTCGTCATCACTAAAAGATGTAAAAAAGAAAAAAAGTGGTTCTAACGTTATTTAGCGAAATGAAAAATATTCAAACATTTCACCGGCCTGAAAGGGTGGGTTCCGAGCATACGATTTTTTTTTCAATTTTTTACCGCATGGATTTCGTCATCACTAAAAGATATAAAAAAGAAATAAAGTGGTTCTAACGTTGTTTAGCGAAATGAGAAATATTCAAATATTTCACCCGCTGGCAAGGGTGGGTTCCGAGCATTCAATTTTTTTTTAACTTTTTTCCCGGATGGTTTTCGTCATCACTAAAAGATGTAAAAAAGAAAAAAGTGGTTCTAACGTTTTTTAGCGAAATGAGAAATTTTCAAAAATTTCACCGGCTGGCAAGGGTTGGTTCCGAGCATACGATTTTTTTTTAAATTTTTCCCGGATGGATTTCGTCATCACTAAAAGATATAAAAAAGAAAAAAGTCGTTCTAACGTTATTAAGCGAAATGAGAAATTTTCAAAATTGTCACCGACCAGCAAGGGTGGGTTCCTAGCATACGATTTTTTTTTAAATTTTTTCCCGGATGGATTTCGTCATCATTAAAAGATGTAAAAAAGAAAAAAGTGGTTCTAAGGTTATTTAGCGAAATGAAAAATTTTCAAATATTTCACCGGCTGGCAAGTGTGGGTGCCGAGCATACGATTTTTTTTAAATTTTTTTCCCGGATGGATTTCGTCATCACTAAAAGATGTAAAAAAGAAAAAAGTGGTTCTAACGTTATTTAGCGAAATATGAAATGTTCAAAAATTTCACCGGCTGGCGAGGGTGGGTTCCGAGCATACGATTTTTTTCTTAATTTTTCCCGGATGGATTTCGTCATCACTAAACGATGTAAAAAAGAAAAAAGTGGTTCTAACGATATTTAGCGAAATGAAAAATATTCAAAAATTTCATCGGCCTGAAAGGGTGGGTTCCGAGCATACGATTTTTTTTTAAGTTTTTCCCGGATGGATTTCGTCATCACTAAAAGATGTAAAAAAGAAAAACGTGGTTATATCGTTATTAGCGAAATGAGAAATTTTCAAAAATTTCACCGGCTGGCAAGGGTGGGTTCCGAGGATACGATATTTTTTTAAATTTTTTCCCGGATGGATTTCGTCATCACTAAAAGATGTAAAAAAGGAAAAAGTGGTTCTAACGTTATTTAGCGAAATGAGAAATTTTGAAAAATTTCACCGACTGGCAAGGGTGGGTTCCGAGCATACGATTTTTTTTAAATTTTTACCGGATGGACTTCGTCATCACTAAAAGATGTAAAAATGAAAAAAGTGGTTCTAACGTTATTTAGCGAAATGAGACATTTTTTAAAATTTCACCGGCTGGCAAGGGTGGGTTCCGAGCATACGATTTTTTTTTAAATTTTTTCCCGCATGGATTTCGTCATCACTAAAAGATGTAAAAAAGAAAAAAGTGGTTCTAACGTTCTTTAGCGAAATGAGAAATTTTCAAAAATTTCACCGGCTAGCTAGGGTTGGTTCCGAGCATACGATTTTTTTTTTAATTTTTCCCGGATGGATTTCGTCATCACTAAAAAATGTAAAAAAAAAATTGGTTCTAACGTTATTTAGCGAAATGAAAAATATTCAAAAATTTCACCGGCCTGAAATGGTGGGTTCCGAGCATACGATTTTTTTTTTAGTTTTTGCCGGATGGATTTCGTCATCACCAAAAGATGTAAACAAGAAAAAAGTGGTTCGAACGTTATTTAGCGAAATGAAAAATATTCAAAAATTTCACCGTCCTGAAAGGGTGGGTTCCGAGCATACGATTTTTTTAAAATGTTTTACCGCATGGATTTCGTCATCACTAAAAGATGTAAAAAAGAAAAAAGTGGTTCTAACGTCATTTAGCGAAATGAGAAATTTTCAAAAATTTCACCGGCCGGCAAGGGTCGGTTCCGAAAATACGATTTTTTTTTAAATTTTTACCCGGATGGATTTCTTCATCACTAAAACATGTAAGAAAGAAAAAAGTGGTTCTAACGTTATTTAGCAAAATGAGAAATTTTGAAAAATTTCATCGGCTGGCAAGGGTGGGTACCGAGCATACGATTTTTTTATTTATTTTTTTACCGGATGGCTTTTGTCATCACTAAAAGATGTAAAAAAGAAAAAAAGTGGTTCTAACGTTATTTAGCGAAATGAGTAATGTTCAAAAATTTCACCAGCTGGCAAGGGTGGGTTCCGAGCATACGATTTTTTTTTTTTTTTTTCCCGGATGGATTTCGTCATCAGTAAAAGATGTAAAAAAAGAAAAAAGTGGTTCTAACGTTCTTTAGCGAAATGAGAAATTTTCAAAAATTTCACCGGCTGGCAAGGGTTGGTTCCGAGCATACGATTTTTTTTTAAATTTTTCCCGGGTGGATTTCGTCATCACTAAAAGATGTAAAAAAGAAAAAAGTGGTTCTAACGTTATTTAGCGAAATGAAAAATATTCAAAAATTTTACCGGCCTGAAAAGGTGGGTTCCGAGCATACGATTTTTTTAAAGTTTTTTCCCGGATGGATTTCGTCATCACTAAAAGATGTAAAAAAGAAAAAAGTGATTCTAACGTTATTTAGCGAAATGAAAAATATTCAAACATTTCACCGTCCTGAAAGTGTGGGTTCCGAGCATACGATTTTTTTTAAAATGTTTTACCGCATGGATTTCGTTATCACTAAATGATGTAAAAAAGAGAAAAGTGGTTCTAACGTTATTAAGCGAAATGAGAAATTTTCAAAATTGTCACCGACCGCCAAGGGTGGGTTCCTAGCATACGATTTTTTTTTAAATTTTTACCCGGATGGATTTCTTCATCACTAAAACATGTAAGAAAGAAAAAAGTGGTTCTAACGTTATTTAGCAAAATGAGAAATTTTGAAAAATTTCATCGGCTGGCAAGGGTGGGTACCGAGCATACGATTTTTTTATTTATTTTTTTACCGGATGGCTTTTGTCATCACTAAAAGATGTAAAAAAGAAAAAAAGTGGTTCTAACGTTATTTAGCGAAATGAGAAATGTTCAAAAATTTCACCAGCTGGCAAGGGTGGGTTCCGAGCATACGATTTTTTTTTTTTTTTTCCCGGATGGATTTCGTCATCAGTAAAAGATGTAAAAAAAGAAAAAAGTGGTTCTAACGTTCTTTAGCGAAATGAGAAATTTTCAAAAATTTCACCGGCTGGCAAGGGTTGGTTCCGAGCATACGATTTTTTTTTAAATTTTTCCCGGGTGGATTTCGTCATCACTAAAAGATGTAAAAAAGAAAAAAGTGGTTCTAACGTTATTTAGCGAAATGAAAAATATTCAAAAATTTTACCGGCCTGAAAAGGTGGGTTCCGAGCATACGATTTTTTTAAAGTTTTTTCCCGGATGGATTTCGTCATCACTAAAAGATGTAAAAAAGAAAAAAGTGATTCTAACGTTATTTAGCGAAATGAAAAATATTCAAACATTTCACCGTCCTGAAAGTGTGGGTTCCGAGCATACGATTTTTTTTAAAATGTTTTACCGCATGGATTTCGTTATCACTAAATGATGTAAAAAAGAGAAAAGTGGTTCTAACGTTATTAAGCGAAATGAGAAATTTTCAAAATTGTCGCCGACCGCCAAGGGTGGGTTCCTAGCATACGATTTTTTTAAATTTTTTTTCCCGGATGGATTTCGTCATCATTAAAAGATGTAAAAAAGAAAATAGTGGTTCTAACGTTATTTAGCGAAATGAAAAATTTTCAAATATTTTACCGGCCGGCAAGGGTGGATGCCGAGCATACGATTTTTTTTAAATTTTTTTCCCGGATGGATTTCGTCATCACTAAAAGATGTAAGAAAGAAAAAAGTGTTTCTAACGTTATTTAACGAAATGTGAAATGTTCAAAAATTTCAACGGCTGGCGAGGGTGGGTTCCGAGCATACGATTTTTTTTTTAATTTTTACCGGATGGATTTCGTCATCACTAAACGATGTAAAAAAGAAAAAAGTCGTTCTAACGTTATTTAGCGAAATGAAAAATATTCAAACATTTCACCGGCCTGAAAGGGTGGATTCCGAGGATACGATTTTTTTTAAACTTTTTTCCCGCGTGGTTTTCGTTATCACTAAAAGATGTAATAAAGAAAAAAGTGGTTCTAACGTTATTTAACGAAATGAGAAATTTTCAAAAATTTCACTGGCCGGCAAGGGTGGATTCCGAGCATACGATTTTTTAAAACTTTTTCCCGGATGGATTTCAGCATCACTAAAAGATGTAAAAAAGAAAAAAGTGGTTCTACCGTTATTTAGCGAAATGAAAAAATTTCCAAAAATTTCACGAGCTGGCAAGGGTGGGTTCCGAGCATACGATTTTTTTTAAATTTTTTACCGGATGGATATCGTCATCACTAAAAGATGTAAAAAAGAAAAAAGTGGTAATAACGTTATTAGCGAAATGAGAAATTTTCAAAAATTTCACCGGCTGGCAAGGGTGGGTTCCGAGCATACGATTTTTTTTTTAAATTTTTCCCGCATGGATTTCGTCATCACTAAAAGATGTAAGAAAGAAAAAAGTGGTTCTAACGTTATTTAGCGAAATGCGAATTTTTAAAAAATTTCATCGGCTGGCAAGGGTTGGTTCCGAGCATACGATTTTTTAAAAAATTTTACCGGATGGATTTAGTCATCACTGAAAGATGTAAAAAAGAAAAAAGTGGTTCTAACGTTATTTAGCGAAATGAGAAATATTCAAAAATTTCACCAGCTGGCGAGGGTGGGTTCCGAGCATTCAATTTTTTAAACACTTTTTTCCCGGATGGTTTTCGTCATCACTAAAAGATGTAAAAAAGAAAAAAGTGCTTCTAACGTTGTTTAACGAAATGAGAAATATTCAAATATTTCACCGGCCGGCAAGGGTGGGTTCCGCGCATACGATTTTTTTAAACTTTTTTCCGGACGGATTTCGGTATCACTAAAAGATGTAAAAAAGAAAAACGTGGTTCTAACGTTATTTAGCGAAATGAGAAATTTCCAAAATTTCACCGGCTGGCAAGGGTGGGTTCCGATCATACGATTTTTTTCAAATTTTTTACCGGATGGATATCGTCATCACTAAAAGATGTAAAAAAGAAAAAAGTGGTTCTAACGTTGTTTAACGAAATGAGAAATGTTCAAAAATTTCACCGGCCGGCAAGGGTGGGTCCCGAGCATACGATTTTTTTAAAAAAAATTCCCGGATGTTTTTCGTCATCACAAAAAGATGTACAAAAGAAAAAAGCGATTCTAACGTTATTTAGCGAAATGAGAAATATTCAAAAATTTCACCGGCTGGCAAGGGTGGGTTCCGAGGATACGATTCTTTTTTAAATTTTTTCCCGGATGAATTTCGTCATCACTAAAAGATGTAAAAAAAAAAAACGTCGTTATATCGGTTTTAGCGAAATGAGAAATTTTCAAAAATTTCACCGGCTGGCAAGGGCAGGTTCCGAGGATACGATATTTTTTTAAATTTTTTCCCGGATGGATTTCGTCATCACTATAAGATGTAAAAAAGGACAAAGTGGTTCTAACGTTATTTAGCGAAATGAGAAATTTTCAAAAATTTCACCGACTGGCAAGGGTGGGTTCCGAGCATACGATTTTTTTTTAAATTTTTCACCGGATGGACTTCGTCATCACTAAAAGATGTAAAAATGAAAAAAGTGGTTCTAACGTTATTTAGAGAAATGAGAAATTTTCAAAATTTCACCGGCTGGCAAGGGTGGGTTCCGAGCACACGATTTTTTTTTTAAATTTTTTCCCGGATGCATTTCGTCACCACTAAAAGATGTAAAAAAGAAAAAAGTGGTTCTAACGTTCTTTAGCGAAATGAGAAATTTTCAAAAATTTCACCGGCTGGCAAGAGTTGGTTCCCAGCATACGATTTTTTTTTAAATTTTTCCCGGATGGATTTCGTCATCACTAAAAGATGTAAAAAAGAAAAAAGCGGTCCTAACGTTATTTAGCGAAATGAAAAATATTCAAAAATTTCACCGGCCTGAAAGGGTGGGTTCCGAGCATACGTTTTTTTTAAAAGTTTTTTCCCGGATGGATTTCGTCATCACTAAAAGATGTAAAAAAGAAAAAAGTGGTTCTAACGTTATTTAGCGAAATGAAAAATATTCAAACATTTCACCGTCCTGAAAGGGTGGGTTCCGAGCTTACGATTTTTTTTTAAATGTTTTACCGCATGGATTTCGTCATCACTAAAAGATGTAAAAAAGAAAAAAGTGGTTCTAACGTTACTTAGCGAAATAAGAAATTTTCAAAAATTTCACCGGCCGGCAAGGGTCGGTTCCGAGCATACGATTTTTTTTTTAATTTTTACCCGGATGGATTTCTTCATCACTAAAACATGTAAGAAAGAAAAAATTGGTTCTAACGTTATTTAGCGAAATGAGAAATTTTAAAAAATTTCATCGGCTGTCAAGGGTGGGTTCCGAGCATACGATTTTTTTATTTATTTTTTTACCGGATGGATTTCGTCATCACTAAAAGATGTAAAAAAGATAAAAAGTGGTTCTAACCTTATTTAACGAAATGAGAAATGTTCAAACATTTCACCAGCTGGCAAGGGTGGGTTCCGAGCATACGATTTTTATTCTAATTTTTTACCGTATGGATTTCGTCATCACTAGAAGATGTAAAAAAGAAAAAAATGGTTCTAACGTTATTTAACGAAATGAAAAATATTCAAACATTTCACCGTCCTGAAAGGGTGGGTTCCGAGCATACGATTTTTTTATTTATTTTTTTACCGGATGGATTTCGTCATCACTAAAAGATGTAAAATAGATAAAAAGTGGTTCTAACGTTATTTAGCGAAATGAGAAATGTTCAAACATTTCACCAGCTGGCAAGGGTGGGTTCCGAGCATACGATTTTTATTCTAATTTTTTACCGGATGGTTTTCGTCTTCACTAAAAGATGTAAAAAAGAAAAAAGTGGTTCTAACGTTATTTAGCGATATCAGGAATTTTCAAATATTTCACCGGCATGAAAGGGCGGGTTCCGAGCATACGATTTTTAAACAAAAATTTTCCCGGATGGATTTCGTCATCACTAAAAGATGTAAAAAAGAGAAAAGTGGTTCTAAGGTTATTTAGCGAAATGAAAAATTTTCAAATATTTCACCGGCTGGCAAGTGTGGGTTCCGAGCATACGATTTTTTAAAAAGTTTTTCCCGGATGGATTTCGTCATCACTAAAAGATGTAAAAAAGAAAAACGTGGTTATATCGTTATTAGCGAAATGAGAAATTAACAAAAATTTCATCGGCTGGCAAGGGTGGGTTCCGAGGATACGATATTTTTTTAAATTTTTTACCAGATCGATTTCGTCATCACTAAAAGATGTAAAAAAGAAAAAAGTGGTTCTAACGTTATTTAACGAAATGAGAAATTTTCAAAAATTTCACCGGCCGGCAAGGGTGGGTTCCGAGCATACGATTTTTTTTAAATTTTTTCCCGGATGGTTTTCGTCATCACAAAAAGATGTACAAAAGAAAAAAGCGATTCTAACGTTATTCAGCGAAATGAGAAATATTCAAAAATTTCACCGGCGGCAAGGGTGGGTTCCGAGCATACGATTTTTTTTAAATTTTTTCCCGGATGAATTTCGTCATCACTAAAAGATGTAAAAAAGAAAAACGTGGTTATATCGTTATTAGCGAAATGAGAAATTTTCAAAAATTTCACCGTCTGGCAAGGGTGGGTTCCGAGGATACGATATTTTTTTAAATTTTTTCCCGGATGGATTTCGTCATCACTAAAAGATGTAAAAAAGGAAAAAGTGGTTCTAACGTTATTTAGCGAAATGAGAAATTTTCAAAAATTTCACCGACTGGCAAGGGTGGTTTCCGAGCATACGATTTTTTTTTAAATTTTTTACCGGATGGATTTCGTCATCACTAAAAGATGTAAAAATGAAAAAAGTGGTTCTAACGTTATTTAGCGAAATGAGAAATTTTCAAAATTTCACCGGCTGGCAAGGGTGGGTTCCGAGCATACGATTTTTTTTTCTAATTTTTTCCCGGATGGATTTCGTCATCACTAAAAGATGTAAAAAAGAAAAAAGTGGTTCTAACGTTCTTTAGCGAAATGAGAAATTTTCAAAAATTTCACCGGCTGGCAAGGGTTGGTTCCGAGCATACGATTTTTTTTTTAAATTTTCCCGGATGGATTTCGTCATCACTAAAAGATGTAAAAAAAAAAATTGGTTCTAACGTTATTTAGCGAAATGAAAAATATTCAAACATTTCACCGGCCTGAAATGGTGGGTTCCGAGCATACGATTTTTTTTTTAGTTTTTTGCCGGATGGATTTCGTCATCACCAAAAGATGTAAAAAAGAAAAAAGTGGTTCGAACGTTATTTAGCGAAATGAAAAATATTCAAACATTTCACCGTCCTGAAAGGGTGGGTTCCGAGCATACGATTTTTTTTTAATGTTTTACCGCATGGATTTCGTCATCACTAAAAGATGTAAAAAAGAAAAAAGTGGTTCTAACGTTATTTAGCGAAATGAGAAATTTTCAAAAATTTCACCGGCCGGCAAGGGTGGGTTCCGAGCATAAGATTTTTTTTTTAATTTTTACCCGGATGGATTTCTTCATCACTAAAACATGTAAGAAAGAAAAAAGTGGTTCTAACGTTATTTAGCAAAATGAGAAATTTTGAAAAATTTCATCGGCTGGCAAGGGTGGGTTCCGAGCATACGATTTTTTTATTTATTTTTTTACCGAGTGGCTCACTCACTCACTCACTCACTCACTCACTCACTCACTCACTCACTCACTCACTCACTCACTCACTCACTCACTCACTCACTCACTCACTCACTCACTCACTCACTCACTCACTCACTCACTCACTCACTCACTCACTCACTCACTCACTCACTCACTCACTCACTCACTCACTCACTCACTCACTCACTCACTCACTCACTCACTCACTCACTCACTCACTCACTCACTCACTCACTCACTCACTCACTCACTCACTCACTCACTCACTCACTCACTCACTCACTCACTCACTCACTCACTCACTCACTCACTCACTCACTCACTCACTCACTCACTCACTCACTCACTCACTCACTCACTCACTCACTCACTCACTCACTCACTCACTCACTCACTCACTCACTCACTCACTCACTCACTCACTCACTCACTCACTCACTCACTCACTCACTCACTCACTCACTCACTCACTCACTCACTCACTCACTCACTCACTCACTCACTCACTCACTCACTCACTCACTCACTCACTCACTCACTCACTCACTCACTCACTCACTCACTCACTCACTCACTCACTCACTCACTCACTCACT